>VFXL01000074.1:0-60000 GCA_009761765.1 Phenacoccus solenopsis | reverse complement strand
ATGTAGTGATATTACTACTAACACGCCAAACAAACAAATACCTGTTTTAGTTTCTACTAAAACTGAAGACCTTAATGAGACTTTATTTGCCTTGGAGAACCTCTGGGCATTGGAGAATATAGGTATTAAATCTTCTGAATTAGATGAAACAGACGATTTTGTATTACAAAACTTTCGCGATACTGTTCGCTTTGAAAACAATCGTTATGTCGTGCGATGGCCTTGGAAACAAGAGAATCCGCACCTACAAACAAATTACAGAATGTCTTTAGCACGTCTTCGATCTTTAGTTTCTCGCTCTACAGAACATTTGCTTACTGAATACAATAAATTATTAAACGAACAATTATCGTTAGGTATTATCGAATACGCCCCTCTTACAACACCTTATCCAACACATTATTTACCGCATCGCGCTCTCTTCCAGAAAAATAAAATCAGAGTTGTTTACGATGCTTCAGCAAAAACGAAATCAGGTCATTCATTAAACGATTTATTGCATAAAGGCCCTGTATTAACTGAAAACCTTATTGGTTTACTATTAAATTTTCGTATTAACGCTGTTGCTTTAACCTCAGATATTGAAAAGGCATTCCTACAAGTCAGTCTTAACGAAGTTGATAGGGATGTTGTACGTTTTATTTGGATGAAGGATGTGACAAAACCTGTTACTCCTGAAAACCTCATTATTTATCGTTTTGCTCGAGTACCATTTGGGGTAATATCCTCACCTTTCCTTTTAAACATCGTGCTTCAGGAACACTTGAGTACTGAACCAATTACTGAATGGAATACAATTGCCAAATCCAAGTTTTATGTAGATAATCTTGTTTTAAGTGTCAAAAATACCAGCGATGCCATAAACGCTTGGCGTTCTATTACCTTGAAATTAAAAGATGCTTCAATGAACCTTCGAGATTGGACATCAAATGACCAAGCTTTTTTGAAAGCGATAGGTCATCCACCTTTAACAGAATCTTCAGAGAGTATCTCTATTCTCGGTCTAAACTGGGACCGTTACGCAGATTCATTCACTGTAAAATTACAAAAAATTGAAAATCCAAAGGTTCAAGTAACTAAACGCATGATCTTGAAGTTTAATGCTTCTATATTTGATCCGTTAAGTTTATTCTCTCCATGCACCCTTCCTCTTAAACTAATTTTACAAAAATGTTGGAAATTAAAATATGACTGGGACACATTATTACCTCCTGACCTTATTGCACAATGGATGAAAATCTATTACGAGTGCATTGGTTTGTCAGATATCAAAATACCACGCCAATACTGGACCTTTAAAAATGAAGGTACTGTATCATTACATATTTTTTGCGATGCTTCAAGTACGCTTATGCATGTTGTGCTTACCTAGTTCATACAGATTCATATTGTAATCATTCAACTCTAGCTTTTGCTAAAGTCAAAGTTGCACCAATTTTAAAAGGAAAAGATCCTGATATGTCCATTCCAAAACTCGAATTGCTTGCAGTTCTTATTGGAACCAGATCAGCTTCATATCTCAAACAAACCCTTGACTTAATCATCACTAAAACAGTCATTTGGACTGACGCCACTACTGTTTTGCAGTGGCTAAACACAAACAAGTTATTAACTAAATTTGTACAAAATAGAATTATAGAGATCAAACGATCTAAAAATATTACTTTCCGTTATGTTCCTACTGATTGCAATCCAGCTGATATAGCTTCTCGTGGTGCAAAATCCGAATCATTAAAAAGCAACGACCTTTGGTGGCATGGTCCTGCATGGCTACCCCATGAGGAACTATGGCCTACACCTCCTCAAACAACTCAAACGTTTATTTCAAATCCATTACCTGCAACACTAATTACAGTAAATTACAAATATGATGGCATCTTAACAGACAAATTCGAAAAGCGGTTTTCCAGTTGGAATGCGTATGTTCGTGTATTTAAAAATATTAATAAATTTCGTTTTGCTCATCTTGGAGCCAATCCACCTACAAGCTTAGAAGAATTTCAAGCTGCAGAATTATTACTTATTAAAGAGATACAAAAGAAGTACTTCTTTGAAGAACTTTCTCGATTAAAACAAAATGAACAACCAAATTGGCAATTGGAATTATTCCTAGATCAAGGCATTATCCGTTGTAAGGGACGCTTAGGAAACTCTGCGTTTCCTTGGGATACCATTCATCCAATTTTATTACCGAGAGACTGTCGATTAACAACTGTTTACATACAAAATTTACACATAAAATACTTTCACCTTGGATGTACCCATCTTTTAGCAAAACTACGCGAAAGATTTTGGGTTGTCAAGGCTAGAGCGAAAATTAATTCGATTATCCATCATTGTTTTCCATGCCGTAGGTGGGAAGGAGGTCCTTACAAACTTCCTCCCATGGCCCCATTACCAGTACTCCGTGTAGCTGAAGCGTCACCCTTCTTACACACTGGAGTCGATTACACTGGTCACGTTTATATTAAAAACAATTTAGGACAAACTGAAAAGGTCTATATAGTTATATTTGCATGCCTAGTAACTAGAGCAATACATCTTGAAATTGCTAGAGACCTCAGTGGGGGTGAGTTCCTCATGAGTCTCATCCGTTTTGGTTCGATAAGAGGAAGTCCCAAAATTATCATATCTGATAATGCCACCAATTTTACATTTGTCCAACCTTTAGTGGGTCATAAAGTCACTATTAAAGATCCAAAAGTTGATTTACATTGCAGTACAAATAATATACAGTGGAAATTTATTCCAACGTATTCACCATGGCACGGAGGTGCTTACGAACGTCTCATAGGTATAGTCAAAAGAGCTCTAAAAAAGACTTATGGAGCATCTTACCTTGACTATGTTCAACTTAATACCGTTTTATATCAGTTAGCTGATGTCGTGAATAGTCGACCCTTAACATATGTTTCCTCAAAAGAAATTTTAACACCTCTCACGCCAAACCATCTTTTGCGTTTCCGACAAACAAATGCGGCGTTACCAATTGAAGTAACAGCAAAGCCATTACCAATAACTTCTATGAATCTGATATCCATATGGACAGAAACATTGAATGTTATTGAAGGATTTTGGGAAGCTTTTAGGAGCCTCTATTTATTATCTTTACGCGAAAGACACACGGCATTACACAAGCATGAACGAGGTTCAGTTCCTTTCTTACCATCAGTTGGAGATGTTGTTCTTGTAGAAGAACCATCTACTCCAAGGGCTGAATGGCCATTTGGAGTTATTGAAAAGGTTAGTAAACGCCACTCACTCGCCGATATTCGATGCAAAGGAAGAATAATTACAAGGTCTGTAAACCAACTCTATCCTTTAGAATACCCCGTAAATGTTAAAAATTAAATTATACGTAATTGTTATTATCGTTAACACTCTTTTTTCCGGGGGGCAGTGTCGAAAATCTTCTAGATTATCATCAGAAGATTCGTTCGACTTTGATTCAGAGAATCAAACCTGCCTTCCCTAACACAAACAATTACCGTTATTACTACCTATTACCCACATACAAACCAAACCAATTTTACAACAATATACAGCCGCCAAAAATTATACTTGGCGTGCTGATTAAAAAGCATTTGATAAAACAAATCAACAAAACATAAAAGAAATACGAAGTGAAATTATAATTATTCTCGCCGTAATCAAAATCAAAAAATAATGCCCGACGAAAAACAAATGGACACCGACACTGGGGAGATGGATACAGGAGAGGAATGTATAAACGTTACTGTGAGTCTAACTAAAATATATTATAATGTTCCGCGCTCGTTTAATTACATTACTCGCGTACGTCGATCTCGTAGTGTCGTAATGACAGTGACCTATTTTCGAAATCATCACTTATTAATTCATTTGAAATATTAAATACCAATTAAAATACCGAAAGTGACATTCCGAAATATTAAATACTAATTAAAATCGTGACAATAATCTAAATTCAAAATCTTCACTCATTAATTCATTTGAAATATTAAATACCAATTAAAATACCGAAAGTGACATTCCAAAATATTAAATACCAATTAAAATACCGAAAGTGACATTCCAAAATATTAAATACCAATTGAAATTTTTGGTTGTGCATAAAAGAGATTCTTTTATGTACAACCTACTCACTAGTTCGTCAAACGACGAACTAACAAACAATTAATTTTCAGGGAATGGAAATATTCAAGGAAAGTCGACAGAAGACACAATGACACCAACCGTACATGAATTTTTAATTTATCTTTTGGTTATTTCAATGTCGACTGAAATTATACAAGCATTGTATAAATTATATTTCTTTAATTTTTTTTTACATAGATATTAATCTTTGTTTATTTTAATGTCAAATTGAAATTATATAAACATTTATATACATTATATTTGTTTAATTTTTTTATACAGATATTTTAATCGTGACGTCTCATGATGAATAATTAGGTAGGATTGCACGCTTCCACATACTTTCTCTAGGTGTCGCTTTTCCCCCCCTTGACGTAATATAGACCTAGTAGGTTCTTTAGGTGCTTCTAATACTACTTTTTAGGATGCCTTGACTCAAAATTACGTCAGTGATTGTAAGGTGAAATCGCATTCTTCATTATTCCAAAATGGAAGATGATAAAATAAAGAGAGAAGCTAGGCGGAGAAAAATTTTACTGAATTCTGAAAAGAGATTAGATAAAATTTCCCAATGTAAATTAGAAGAGAACTACACCACTACACCTAAATGGGAAACATACATTGCAGGTAACTTATTTTTCTGGAGCTGAATAATAATCATACATGAACTTGAACAACTGCATCACGTGATTTCAGCGAAAACCTCCACTCTTGATGATTCTCCAAAAACTAAACAAGAAACTGTAAATTTGGAATCAATACCGAACGCTGCGAATGAAGTACTTGACGCTTTAAAACGTACTGGATATCTGGCAGAAAATGTTAATGCAATTCGCAAAGAAACTAGTGGCACTAGTCGTCCTAATCGCTCGCCAGAGCTGCATGATAAAATATGGAAAAAATTGGGATTCAAATTAACGGTCTTAGCCATTATTGTTCGAATAGTGCATATTTTCAAATTAGGTTATCTTTTTGGTGAAGTAAGGAAAGAATGACATACGTAGATTGTTCGTAAAATGTTGGAAATTTTGTTTTACAGTACAAGTTTGCTTTCAGACGATAGTAATACCATTCGCATTATATATGATGACGCAGCTAGGAAACTGTCACTTTGAACAGAAGGTCACTGGAATTACTGGTCCAGTTTTGATATTCATGGGAATATCTCCTACTACTTTGAAAAAACTTCTTTTGTGTTACAACGTTGTGACATCTATTTTAATTTATTTTGCGATTTATTTCTTTTCTTTTGTATTTGTTCATATAATTTTTGTGATGATTTTAGGACTGTGAATCGGTGAACATATTACCCTGAATCGGTTGTGTATTTTGCATTTTCTGTTTCTTTTCACATGCTTGATTTTATCATTTAGATGCTGGCTTTTCTTTAGAGTTGATGGAAGTTATTCGTTTCGCATATTCTAGTATGCTTTTATACGCTAATATTGTTTTTTACTCATTGACACATTGTACCACGTTTCGTAAATCAGTTGAAAAAGCTCTAATGAAAAACTGATGCGTTATCGGTTATTGTTGATATATTTTTTATTGCAATTCCGAAAATTAAACGTGACTAGACGTATAGTAAGATACATTACTTCATACCAAATACATAAACACTAGAAATGAAACAGTTTCGTTCGAAAATTATTATTTTAGAACTTATGGTTGAATTGTCCAATTTCTCAACTTATGAAGTGAAGTATCCAACTATTCATTCATCTGTATGTGGAGGTTCTAAAATTTATACAAATTTAGATAGGTATGGTAACTGTTTTCAGGATTTTTTCCTCTGTTAATGTTCTGTTACATTTACGGTTGCTCTTGAGGTCCTCTGAAATTGAACAGATATTTTTAAATCATAAATTAATCGGTTAAAATTATTTCAGCTTTTGTCTTGAACAATCAGAACTTATTTTAGGGATCTCAAACAGGCCTTAAATCATATTTTGAATGTTGATTTAAATGTGAAAGTAAAAATTATTTGCTAGCTTTGATTTATTCTAGTCTAAAGCAAATATATGATTTTTTTTCTTACTTTAGTTGAATTATTTAGTCGACGGTGAAAGAAAACATACACCTAAATTTGTGAATGGTAATCACTCACCTTCTCCTTCTTGATTTCAGTCATCAAGAATATTATGTTGATATTCACGGTTCTAATTAAGAGAAAACCCAAACAAATTATGAACTATCATCTTGCGTGAAATGCTTGTTGAATTGAGAATTCTTCGTTAGAATCTCTAGACATCCTAATTTCGTTACTCTATCTTCCCATTCATACAACGCTTTTTTATAAGCTTCGGATAATTTTTTAGATGTTTTACGAAAAGTAGTTTTTTCTTCATCTGTCAAATTTCTATATTTAATTCCACATTCTTTATTCCATTGCTGTAAATCATTAGAAATAATATTTTGTGCTAATTTGTTCCAAATAATATAATGTTACTTACAAAAATAGAGAGCTTTTCTGGTTTGCTGTCACGTTGCGTTTCTAAAAACAAAAAAAATGCGTTCGGTGGCCTTTTTGGTTTACCACTAAGTATTCTCAACTGAAATAATAAAAACTGTCAACATCATGGCATTATAATTCGCTGTAGGTGTTTAATTTCGTACCCCTGATAATTTCCGTTCTTCCTTTTTTGCAGTTTTGTCAGAAACTTTCTTGCTGTGATTTTCTTCATTTAGCTTACATTCGTATTCCAAACATGTAAAATGGTATTTCTCCAATTCTTCATAAAAAGAGTCATGAAGTTTCTTCTTTTGCTTACGATCTAACGAGCTCCATAAGTCTGTAGCCATGTTAACAAATTCTACAATGATTGAAGGAAAAGAACATGAATAAGTTAGTTCACCTAAAAAAACTACGTCAAAATGACTGCTCAATTTTAACTAACAATGCGATATTACCATTATTTGTGGATTTTGGGTATTTTTTCGATATTTCGGGTAATGCACTTCTTGAAAATAGAAGAAAAGAATGCACTGGTCTTTTCGGAGGCTTGTTAGATGATTTTGAATTCAATGTTAATACTTGGCTGAACTCACAATGTTGAAAATTTCGGAAAAGCATATACCTAGAAAAAGCAATTACAAAGAATACAAATACATTATGAATTTAATGGTATACTCTCAATACTTCCTCATGAAACTAAAAGGATTTACTTTTGAGGTAAAAGAAAATCAATAGCGAGGAATCGGAGTTGTGGAGATATTTTCAAAATTTTGGACCTGATTACCATTTGAAAACTGAAAGGCATTTTTACATTTAATTTTTTGAATTTTCAACTTGATAAAAGAGTTATTCTTGCAACATCAAAGTACCAGGTTATATAGATCTAAAGACAGGTTACACCATTTCCCGCTCGATACCAAAATATAATCTACATTTTTGATTGGTTAATTTAAAACCTCCATAAACACCCTTTTCACGAGGCTTTTTTACAAGCGTTGATTCTAGCTACTAGCGCCGCTAGTAGCTTGTAAAAGTTTTAGCGTTCACACATAACTTGTCAACTTGTTGCTTGTGCCGTACTAAACTAAAACTAGAATAATATTCAATCAAAATTAAAATATGCAGTGAGCCTTATTCTCGAGAATAAAAAGGTAGCAATAGACCTTGCGGTGACCGGTCGCAACAATCAGTGCTACCATATAGATGCGCGTGAAATGTGTTGGATGCGTTTATCTTTTCATGCTAGTTCGACTCTATTTAGTTGCATTATGATGGTGCTTTGGAAAATAAGTAGATAAATACGGAAAGTTGATGTTAAAATTAAGAAATAAAAGAATTGGAAAAATAAATGCTAAGCACCCTCACACAGTCTTTAAAATAATATAATTATTATAATTTCAAATCATTTCATTTCGTTATTTTTGAGAAAAATGCGACCAACAAAAATTATATCCTATTTTCATTGATCGCATTTTTCTCAAAAATAACGCAACGAAATGATTTGAAATTATAATGCTTATATTGTTTTAGACACTTTGTTTGAGGGCGCTTAGCGTTTCTTTTCCATTTTGTTCATTTCTTTATTTTAAAATCAACTTTTTTGCATTTACCTTCTCACTTTCTGAAGCACCGCCTTATATGTATATGGTCGGTTAATAGCCTACTTAATGCATTTTTTGAACATTAAACCTGAGTTAGGTATGTAGTTACATTATACAGATTCGGTTAATAGCTGACTCAGTGTTTCAAAAAAAAAGTCGTTATTAGATATTAGCTGACTCAATGAATTTAAATGTTGCACCAAGTCAGTTATTAGCCGACTGTGTCTCTGCTGTATAGTATTATTACACCGAATTGGTTAATAGCCAACTCAATACTTCTAAAGTTCTAAACATGTCGGTTATTAGCCAATTCAATGCATTTCACCACTGAACCAAGTCGGTTATGAGTCCACTCTATGCAGTTCTATCAGGTACACAGTGTTATTCATTAGCCGATTCGGTGGTTTGAAAGAAGTTGGTTATTAGGCAAAGAAGCCGATTCAAATACTCCACGCACTGAGAGCTGTAATTTGTTTTGTTAAACTTGAAATTTTTTACCTTTTTAAAATATTTTTCATTTTCTTACTTGCATACAGCTTGTAAGTTGCAATAGTTGCACTTTCCATTTTAAATTAGCAGGTAAATTATTGAAGCAATATTAGGGATCTGAAATAATATGAGTGCTCAGATTTGGTAGAAAAGACTACTGTTTACCAGCTAGTAATGAAAAAAAAAAAAAAGTAATGGAAAAAATCAACAGGAATTTTTGAGCCTCAAAAATTTTCTAACCGTTGATGGAAGTAATGGAGAAGTCTAAAATTAACCAAATATTACACCTACACTAACATTTTCATAATTTTGTGGTACCTACCCAGGTATATAGCGGGGTTTCACCCCTCATTTAGTTGAGAGAGCAAATTGGCAAAAAGTTGGTGAACAAAATGAAAAGAAAAATTATGACAACACAACGAGCTGTCATTTATGTACCTGTTTTCAACTTATTGCTTTTTTAATTGAGAAATTTTTTATTAGTTTCCTCTCTATAAGTTAACTTTGCCATAGGTATGTTCCTGTATCTAGGTCCGATTTCAAGTACTTGCACTTTTTAGTATCGATATAATTGTAGTTTTTGGTTTTTTAAATAGGCCCCTTGAATTGGAATTATAGTTAATATTAATTCAATTTTCGTATTCGTAGTAGGTATTATATATTTTGATTTCTACCTACCTACCTACCTACCTACCTACCAACTTATTAACCACACATACTAACCAGTCCAACTGGTAAAGTGTTCATTGAGCGTGCTTTTTTAAGGGACAAAAAATCAGTTCGTTTTTTTGTATGTATGGGTGTCACAGTCCCAAAAAAAGAGAGAGCTGGAGCCTAAAACCCCAGTTTTTTCCCATTTATTAAATTTAATTAAAGACAAAAAATGTTAATACAGTCTGGTAGCGGACACTCCACTTACTTCAAATTTATGTCAACTTCCTTAGACAACGAGCACAATGGGGTGTTAGCGCCCTTGATGCGCGATTTTTTTCTCAGATTCAGCCATTTTTAGATCAAAACAGGCTCTGTAAGTGCGATTAGCTATGCGGGACAAAAAAAACGAACTCAATGCATATGTAGATTCATTCCACACCCATTAAGCTGAAGTTCATGGAAAACTCAAAAGTGCTCAACATTTTTTTGTTTCATATTCTTTTAATTTTGACAAAATTCTACCCCACTTTTATTGGTCAAAATTTGCTAAAAAATATAGTCAAAAACTGACATGTGCTTAAAATTACCAAAGCTGTTTAAAAATTTTGGTTGAAATTGTTGGATTTTTGGTGGAATTCTACCCAACTTTTATGAATCACTCAAAAATTGGACAGCACTTAAAATTCTCAAAAGTTATTTAAAACAAATTTTCGTTGACATATTTGAATTTTTGGTGAAATTTTACCGCACTACCATAGGTTGCATGCCAATTATGTGAAAATACTCAAAAATTATCCTGAGCTCAGAATTCTCAAAAATTTTTCTGGTAAAAATTTAGGTCATAAGCCAATTTTTTGAACTACTCAAAAATCGATCTAATTTTGGGCTCAAATTGCATTTTCACCAATTTTATTGCTTGTGAAATTTTAATCCATTTTGATGGGTCACGCAACAATTTTTTGAAAATACTCAAAAATCGACTTAATTTTAACTCAAAATTGCTCAGAAATGCTCAAATTACATTTTCAACAATATCTTTATATTGCTCATGAAATTTTAACTCATTTTGATAAGTCGCAACCCCAGCTTATAAAAGTTTATAATTAGTAATTTGTGACAAAAGAGGCAAAATGGCAAAAATGGTATTTTTACCAGTTCGACTGTGGACTGAATTGGTTACAGTTTTGATATAGGTAAATGATATACCTAACGCTGCTGTGATTCGTGAATTATAATGAAAGTCAATCATTTTTAGACTAAATGATTATATTGAGTATTTGTGAATCAGCGGTACACTCGTACGTGTATTAATTAGCATTATACAAATGAAGCTAAAGAGTTATAAAAATTATAGAAGATGATGTTAAATAAGTTTTAATGGCTGGTTTAATAAAATTTACATCAGTATTCTCTTTTTTGCAGACATCTGTTGCACGACCCCAATATCTTTATGGTAGGGGTGGAAAACCTAAATAAATTAATGAGCGATATTAGTGAGAGATTGATTTCTAGAGGTTATATCTACCTATTATAAACCTGTCATTGGAGGTACCGATGAAACACGACGATGTTTCTGCCCCAAAGAGGTTGTGAATACGAATACAAAATCCAATTCATTCAAATCATTAGAAGAAGGCTGTAGATTGGAAAATAGCGAATGTGTGAAGTGGAATGGAGTAATAAATTCCAAAAATATAGGTAGATTAACATTTTGAGGATGATAAAGTAATCAGAATGAAAAAATTACGGCAATAAAGTAATAACGGTTCATCTCTTAATAAAGTGATAAGTACGTATGTGACGCTATTTTCAATTGATTAATTATTAATTTATCTATGCTCTCGCAAGACTGGTCATTGGTCGAGAGGTGCCCGCAGTCACAAGATTTTGGACAGGTGTTCTTAAATTCTTAATTCTTAAAATCACCCAAATATTGTATGTTCAATGTTCATCTGTATTGTATTAACTAGACATTTATGAATCAACTCATTCATCAAAATTTCATCTTTCTACTAGACAAATTTTCCGTACCTATTTATCCTCTTAACCCAATCGGATAGTTTAGTCTAGGCAAAAACCTACAAAACCCTTTTTATACCAAAAAAAATCAGTGAACATGTAGCGAAGGTTGCGCATTGATAGGCTACTATTGTAAATGCGGTGTCTGCATAACACACACAAAGCGCGACGAACAATTAAGAGAGCGGATGGACCTGCAATAAAACGCGAGCTATTGGCTTTTTTAGAGGAAGCATACAAAACGCTAATTCATTTACAAGTTTAAGACGGTGGTTGACTCGGCGCTTCGAGGTACGGTATTTGTGTCACAAAAAATAAGATTTTAAAGCAAAAAATAAACCTTCAGACGTTTACTAGCCATTATTCGTTTAATAGATTCTAGCGAGCATGAAAATATTGAAGATATATTCGCAACTGATAAGCACGTCATTTCGCAGGTTATGAGTGGTGCCTATAAGGCTATAAGTAGTGATAAGTTACGCGGGACAACGGAAAAAATTCCAATATTTCGGGGTTTCAATTGTTTACGGATGACTACTCTTACAAGATAGGATATATTAATGCTAACTTGTAGGAACGCACTAACTTGCTACGCTTGTGCTGAAGTACTGCATTTATGCCCTATTTGTATAGAAGGCATTAAAAGCATAATGCAAATTTGTTTTTAAATATATGATTAAGAATGGTAAAATCTAACTAAAATTCGGAAATCATTTTTCTCGACTTTAGTTTTTAATTAATGAAAAACAAAATAGGTCAAATTCAATTCTTTTAAGCCTAATCGTTCATCTCGATGGTGGAGAAAGTGTAACTTTTGCTAGTGATAATTTTTTTTTTTCATGAGATGTGGTTTTATAGCAATATAGTATGATAAGGTGTATATGCATTTATATAATTATACATAATAAACCAGCCCGATGTTTTTTTTTTTTTTTTTTTTTTTTTTTTACAAAATTATGGGTACCTAACTGAGAAGGATTTCTTCTTTGGGTTTTAGATAGGTAGAAGTACCTAATCACTATATTTATAAGAGGAGAGTAGAATGATGTGTTTCTTCTTAATTGTATTTTCAATAATTGAGTTACCTTTAATTTGGATAATTTGGATTGACATTAATTTAATCTGAAATATTTATCCCATTTTTTAATAATAAATTTAAATATTGAAAACAGATACTAGTTCCCAATCCATTGTTTACTTCAAACATTGTTTAGGAGTTGAAATCGACTTATGTTAATGAATAGGGCTAGGATTTATATGCGCTAAAAAAACAGTTATAAGCGCTTATAAAAAGCAGTTGAAAAGTGTCAAAAAAGCAAAAATAAGCGGTTTAAAAATGCATCATGCGGCATATCAAAATACAGGTATTTTCAACCAGAATGCAAAAATCCGATTAAATTACCTACAAAGTTCAAATTGAATTATTTAAGGCGGTGCTTCGGAAAATAAGTTGGTAAATGCGAAAAAGTTGTTTTTTTAATAAAAAAATGGAAAAATTGGAAAAATAAATGCTTAATCTGTTGAAACAAAGTCTCTAAAATAATATATTATAATTTTAAATCATTTAGTTGCGTTACTTTTGAGAAAAATACTGCAAATGAAAATAGGATATAATTTTCATTTGCAGTATTTTTCTCAAAAGTAACGCAACTAAATGATTTAAAATTATAATATATTATTTTAGAGACTTCGTTTCAACAGATTAAGCATTTATTTTTCCAATTTTTCCATTTCTTTATTTTAAAATCAATTTTATCACATTTACCTACTTATTTTCCGAAGCACCGCCTTAAGTGAGAAAAATATCAAACATTGTTTGCCTATTTCAACAATTTTTTTAAACATAACATATCAAAATTCATTGATATTAGATTTATCATCTTATCAATAACAACAAATAGATAGAAAAAACTTGTTTAAAAAACTAACAAGTCATTTTTTATCAAACAATGGAAATTTGAGTTTTTATGTCGATTTTTTGTCTTTTTCTGTTCAAATATGCGCAAACCACTTAAATAAGCTCTAAAAAAACGTTTATTAGCTATTTTTTGTCAAAAATAAGCATTTATAAGCCTTTATGGTCATATAGACAAAAATATGTGCTAAAAAATTTTGCAGTTCGGCTTTAAAATGCATGAATTGCAAAAAAAAACGCTGATATACTGTATCTGTCATAGCGCATTCAGATAAGCATTTGCATATAAATCCTAGCCCTACTAATGAAATACTTTGAAATACTTCAACGAAAACGAGGAACCAATGTATCTAATCAGACTGAACTCAGTGATAGTTTGATAGGTAATACAGAATCTATTAACGCGACACATACCTAACTAAATCAGACTGAAGTTTGTGATAGGTAATAACAGAATCCATCTACTCGATCATATTATACTTAACTCATGAAGTCCAGGAAATAAAGAAATAAATATTAGGTACTAAAGTAGGTACCGATATGTAGGGACTGGAGCATTTGTTTTTCCGATTTTTTCATTTCTTTATTATAAAATCGACTTTTTCGCATTTACCTGCTTATTTTCCGAAGCACTGCCATAACCAACTATGTGATGTACAACTAAGTACATACACATAGGGTGGGCTAATAATCGACTTATTTTGAAGCACTGAATCGGCTGTGCTGAATGTGTGAGACTATATTAGCCGACTGGGTTGAAATGTGTATAGGAAATTGTAATTATTTAATAATATGAAGTTAGCTCAGTAATAAGTAACAGATTAGGAGGTATAATTAGGCTCAATTAATACTGATACTAATCAGTGAATAATTTTTCGGTCAAAGATTGCTGCTGGATTCACAAAATGAAAAAAACTGAAAAATACTCTTTTTTCTTAAGGCTCAACTCCAACTTAATAAGAAAGAGGAAATATATTACTTATTTAATTTTACCAAAATTATTTTCACATGATACATTAATACATAAATTAAATTTTAACGTTGGATATACATAGTCACAATTTTTACAATCACAAAAATGGGATGTAAACCAGTAAACCTAATCATTGAAAAATGAAATTGGAAAAATAAAGCCCCTGCGCTTCATTCTTCATGATCTGAACTTGATATTATGCATAAAAATAAATAATGAAATCGATACATTTTTTATTTTCAATGTTGAACGCACTGCATTACAATACGAGCGACCAGGTCGCGCAACGGGTCCAGGTTACTTTTTTTTTCTCGAGACTCAGTAAAAATTTAAAATATGTCAATTTTGTTGATTACTTTGAGCTGATACCAACATCAATAAACTAGAAGAGGTTACCCAGAAACCAGTAGGTAGGTAATTATTTTCGGTTTCGCCCATCAACTGTTCTGTGACGTCACCCGGAAGAAGCCGAAATGTAGGTAAACGAGTTAGTACGTTTATTTTGCATTGAATAATGTAAATAAACAGTATGGTTTTGCAGTTTTTTAAGTTTTGTAAATAATTTGTAAAGTAAATGAATTTTTAATATTGCTGTATTTTCAGAGGATAAAAGAAGCTATCCGTTAAAAAAAAAAACGAAAGTGATTCCTTGAAAATTCAACGTTTTGTGTGATGATGAATATAGTGAAATGTAAGTAATTTTGTTCAATTTCGTATGCCTTTGTTTTATATTTTCCAATTTTCGTATTAATGATTAATAATAGGGACGAGAACAAAAGATTATTCAAAAACAGACAATAACAGTTTTTTTAAGGTAAGTGAATAACAAATGCTTATATATCTAAGTAGCTACTTTACGTAATTTTTCTATTTGTTTCAGTTCTAGAAGCTCGGTCTTCAAATCTCGCTCATAATCAGTAGGAAAAAAATGCTCTGAGCATATTTTCGCTACAATCATTTTGTGATTATAATTATTGGAATGCAAGTTATTATTTAATAAAAAAAATGATAGTGACCTGAAGTTGTGTTGATTTTATCTTTCCTGCGACATGCTAGTACCCATGAATCGCAGATTGGTTTATCTTTAGGAAATTTATGAAAGTGTAGCTCCGGGTTCTTTTTTTTATTATTTCGGCAGCTTTGGATCCTACAGGAAGTAGGCATAATAATTTATTGAAAAATTTGTAAACAAAAAAAAAAAAAAAACAATTTCCATCCATAAAATTTTTGGGGTGGCAAATTTTAAATTTTCTTTTAGCAGAAACAAAGAATTAAGTCAACATGTAATATTAGCGTCGCAAATGGCCTAGCTGTCGAGCGACAAGAAATAAAAACATTTAAAAAAAAAAAAAAAAAAAAAAAAAAGAATTTTATAATCTGCAAGTTATAAACTTGCCTATTTTTCACGTTTTCTAAACATATACTTTTCGAAATAGTGGCTAGAAATTTGTCGAAAAAAAAAATAAAAAATAACATTTCTACAAATTGATTATTTTTGTAATTTGATTAATTGTTCAAGGATAAAATTTTATTGCTTGGGGAGCGTTCTTTTCAATTTTCAGCGAATTTTGTCGCAAACTGATAGAAATTGATTGTAGAACGATATTCTCATCAAAAAATCCTTTCTGAAGACCCCTATATTGATTTTGCATATTTGAAATATTTCCCTTAATGAACGGATTTTTCGTCATAATTTAAGAAACGTAATCATTTCCAAAATTATATGATTGTATATTTCAATTTTTATTGCTTTTTTTAGTTTATTGTAATAAACTTCATTCAGAGTTTTTCGTGAAAAAAAAATGAAAGTAAAAAAAAACTTCTTGAGAACGAGTTACAAATAATTCCTGCAAATAAAGGGAAGAAAATTCAAAAAATTGCAGTTCTTTTTTCATTTCACAAGTGATGTTTCGCATTTTCCTTTAAAGATAATTAGTTTTTAAAATTTTCGTCGACTTTTTCCTTTAACAAATAGTACATATAAATATGAAGCTTCATATCTATAAGTTATAGATGAAATGGAAAAAATTGCAGTAACTGTATTTTTTTCAACAGTTTCTTTCGTCATTTTACTAAATGGAATTTTTTTTTTTCCAATAAAGTCGTCTTCAAAATTTTTGTAAATCCGATTTATTTGCTTAAAAAGAAAAAACAACACATACACAGTAATATTTTATTTCGTAAATCACTTGATTCTTAACTAAAAAAAAAAAGAAAAAAACCATCAGATAGCATTTTTTATTTTCTTAAAATTAAGTCCTTTTCAACTTTTTTGTAAAGTTCATGGTTTCGTCATAAAAATGAAAAAACTATAAAAAAATATGTTTACACCATAGGAATAGTTGAAAATCTTCTTCCGAGTGACGTCACAATTTCGGTGGGGAAAAGAGGGACGTGACTCTCCGTTTTGCGCGTAAAACGGGTTTCTGGATAACCTCTTCTAGTTTATTGATGTTGAGCTGATACTGGATCAATTAAATGTATAGCGCTGATAACACGATTCACGACACATAATGAATTAATACCAGTGATGGGCACGCTCTGGTTGGGAGCGGAAGAGCGGTCGGAGTACTCCACTCTCGCTCCGGAGCGAGAGCGGAGCGCGCTCTTTTTTTAATACAACTGCAACAACCGGAGCGCGCTCCGGAGTACTCCAGCCTGGAGCGGAAATTTAAAGAAAAGAGCGCGCTCCTCTGATAACGCTCCTCTATCATTGGAACGTTTCAATAAATGAATATTTGAATTTTTTATTTTATAATTATTATTTATTAGACTGTTTCTTTCTATACCGTGCGCGCAATTGATTTATTACACACCGGCAAAAAAAGTTACAAAAATCAATTCATATAATTTTGAAATAACATTACAACTTGAAACTGTGGATTGATTTATAGTTCTAATCAGTTTTATAGTATTACTTGATAAGAAATTGGTGTCAAAAATAATTCTATATAGTTTTAATAAGTTTTAATATTGATTTTGAAATCATGTAACGGTATTAAATCCTCATGTTATAGGTACTCATAAATCAAGATTCACCATTTCACCAGTTCACCACTCACTAAAATTGATTAAATCGAAAAATAATTATAAAAATAGGTTTAAATTAAAATCAATTCATATAATTTTGAAATAACATTACAACTTGAAACTGTGGATTGATTTATAGTTCTAATCAGTTTTATAGTATTACTTGATAAGAAATTGGTGTCAAAAATAATTCTATATAGTTTTAATAAGTTTTAATATTGATTTTGAAATCATGTAAAATGCGTTTTTAGCAGATTTTTACGTTGATGTGTAAAGAATTAGTTGTGCGCACGGTATTAAATCCTCATGTTATAGGTACTCATAAATCAAGATTCACCATTTCACCAGTTCACCACTCACTAAAATTGATTAAATCGAAAAATAATTATTAAAAATAGGTTTAAATTCGACCAACATATCTATATACCAAAATTCACTTGAAAAGAGCGGCGCTCCGACCGCTCCTGACCGCTCCAGGAGCGAGAGCGGAGCGCGCTCTTTTTCTTTTCTTTTTTCCGGAGCGTGCCCATCACTGATTAATACCGCCAAGTTGATTTGTCATTTTCTTACTTAAGCATACCACACAATCTTTAGCGTCCTCCAAAATTAAAGACATAAAAGAATAATTCGTGCTTTCAACAACTCACTACAAATACGACTCGTTTTTGAAATATTTTCCAGGGCTGCAAAACCGATTGGAACCGGAATCAAACCGGAACCAAGAACCGATAGAACCGATAAAATTTTGGAACCGGAACCGATATCTTGAAATTGGTACTCAAGCTGGAACCGGAACTAGAACCACAATTTTTCTACAGAACCGGAACCAGAACCAATATGAAAATATAGTGGTTCTGGTTCTAGAAGTGCTTCATACTCCGCCATTGCCAATAGCTGTGTTCTCTACCTATAGGTATATTGGTCCAGTCTTTAAATTAAAATCTGTAAAATCGTCCATCTGCGTGCAATGCAAAATTCTGTGATAGTGTTTAAAGCATGATTTGATAAGAATATTGATTGATTCGTGTTAGGATAATAATATTAAGATTTTGAGTTATTTCTTTATTTCCCTCACTTTGCCCGGCAAACAAACCTCAAAATTCCTCAAAAATCACATTATTTCTCTGATTTCATAATATACTATTATGAATTTATACTTATTCCTTACAATTTACATAACCATTTTTCAATAATATTATTTATCAAGTTTTTGTTTCAATACTTCCGCTGATTAGGTTTGAAAAATGGAGTATTTTGATAGGTCACACGTGTTTTTTTTTGGAACCGATAAGAACCGGGACCAAAACCGATATCATAAAACCAAAACCAGAACCAATATTTGAAGAACTGGAACTGAAACCAATATTTTTTCGGTTTTGCAGCCCTGATATTTTCAAAAATTCATTTAAAAATAACTTCGTACTGCGATAAGATTGATAAGAAACGCTCTACAAGCCCAGCTTGTACATACAAGCTCAAGTTGAAATATTTGTATTTCAACTCGAGCTTGTTACAATTGGACTGCATTATGCAACAATGTTCTAAGCAGGGTTGCTAAAAAAACCGTTTTTTATAATAAAAACAAAAAACGGTTTTTTATTGTTTAAAAACAGATTTTTCGTTTTTAAACAAAAAACCTCCATTAAAAAAAGAACGTGTTTAAAAACATTGTTTAAAACTAGTTTTAAATGGTTTTAAATCTGTTTTTTTTTTTTTTTTCTATTATTCAACTATTGTAAATTCATAATGTTTATGCTCCTCACCATAACTTCATAATTAGATAAGAAAAAATTAGGAACATAATTATTTATTTTTCACTTGAGCACTAAGCACTACGAGCATGGAGAACCCAGCAAGCATTCCCATTCATTTAATAATATTGTCGTCTAACACCTGTCGCGAGTCTTGACCAAATTCAGATAAGTCGACTTATTCCATTCCATAAAAATTAAATTCAAAATTTCACATTTAGCTAGCCATTATACCCTTGATGACCTTCACTTCTCAAGTTCTCAAAAGTTCAAAACATTTGAAAATGGAAATTTGAAAAAAAGTTCAAAATTTAGAAGATGTCTTCACAACCTAGTAGGTAGGAAATTTTTCGTAATTAGCGATTTAGCGTTTACTTGTATTTCTTTGGTTAAATACAGTAAATTTAAAGAAAAAATGAGGAAAATAAAAAACATGTTTAAAACAAAAAAAAAAAAAACGTTTTAAACACATTATGAACAGAATTTTGTTTTAAATTTCATTTTGTAATGCAGTCCAATCTTACTAGCCTAGCCAACTATTGAGCTTATAAAGGGTTTACACTACGCTAGTTACAAGCAGCTTGTACGCTTGTAAAAAAGCCTCGTGAAAACCCCGTTATATCTAGCAAAAATATCTATCGAAAAGATTTTTATTAATTATTATTATACACCGTAGGAAACAGGAAAGAGCACGAAATTTTTTATAAGATGGAAATTTAAAAATTCTATGGCGCCGCTGAAAATTGTGAGAAACGTGGACTTGAAGTTATAAAAATTGTTGCTTCCCATGTTATTTAAGGCACTGCAGACAAACGACACCGGACACCCTGTTGCTTAGACCATATATACCGTGCGCGCAAATGATTACTTACACGCCAGCGCAAAAATGTATTAAGATCAGTTTTTCAATATTTAAAAAATAATATCACACGTTTTAAAATGGTCTTTTATCCCCGTTTCTAATTTATTTATGTTACTAAATTATTTAAAATATAAATAAACCCTCAATTTGTTGTTATAACATTTATTTTAAAATTGCATGAATTAGTTTTGGAACATTTTTGCGCTGGTGTGTAAGTAATTACTTGCACGCACGGTATATAATATATATACTACGTAGTATATATATATGGTCTAACGTCTAAGCCCTATTGGGATCCTTCAGCGAAAGAGTCGGTACCTGGTGGTAAAACGATGAACTACTGAAAACGGGGATTTCAATAATTAATAAAGTGTGATAAAGTTGAATTAATAATTCTGGTACTGAATTGAATTATTTTGAATAGTTAATTGTTTTTTGTTCAATGGTAAAGGTAAAATTGAATTCCAGTGTTATTGCTATGAAATAAATGATTATTTTTCATGCACTTATCAATGACTATTACCAGGCGAAAGAATCTCATTTATAAACCAAATGGTACATAAGTATTAAATTAGCCAAACCCAATTCATTCATTTCATTTATTCGATTTATTTTCAAATAATTTAAACATTTTACTGTGCAAGTCCACAACTGGCGGCAAAAATTCCCCGTTTTCAGAACTGATAATATCATTTACATGTAAACACGACACTAGCGCGCCACTGCTCTGAAGGGTCCCAATACGGTATCGCCATCCCTAGTATAAGTCAACTAGTCAAGTTCTTTACTGTTACGTACAATAATTACATGATTTGATTTCTCGATCGCGTGTGTGTTTATAAAATAGGTTTTTTTTTTTTCGTTAAAGCTGTCTAAAGACCATCTTTAATGATCCAAGATTTATAATGCAGTTTTGCAAAAAGCTTTCCACTGCTATCCTGCCAAATCGCGCTCTATTCCAAAGGTAATAAGCACATGTTTTTAAAGGATCACCGTTCCAAGTTCGTATTATTATAATAAAATTTTAATATTTTAATTTTAATGTTTATAGGGTCATTGTAGTGGACGAACGGCCGAAATTTACATTACCAAGTATCATCAGGAACCTTTCCGATTGCTCCAGCGACTGCGATAAAGCAGTATCCGCTCTTCCTTCAAAACCGAAGAGACCTATGGGAGTTTTCTTACGTTTCATGAAATTAGTAGAACCTAATGTTATTCAGGATCATCCAAGTGCTAAAAGAAAAGGTGAATTGTTACAGTTTCTATTTGATGTATTTATATTTACGAGGTATAAACAGTTATCTTCTCGTTGTTAGGTATTGTCAAAATTATTGCAGGTATGTATAAAAATATCGACGAAAAACTGAGATTAACCCTTCAGGAAGAATATTTGAAAGAGAAAGAGCGATATATTCAAGAAACAGAGTCATACAGTTCGAAATTGTCCGAAGAGCAGAAACAGACACTGTATGAAGCGCAACTACATAAAAAAAAACAGAAACTCCGAAAAGAGTTGAAGAAGGTGTTATCTTCTCCTGCTAAAGTCCATAAATGAAGCGTGATCTATATCAGTTTAATATGTTCATTCTGTTACAAATAGAAAGCAGTTGAATTTAAAAAGCCGAAACGACCACCTAATGCTTATTTATTGTTTGTTCAAAGCAAGAAGTCACATGAAATGCTCAGTGGAAATTTGACAGTGTGTATATAAAGTTTAAATTTCTTCAATCTTTTTAAACATTGGTTTGAATCATTTTTACTCAGTTCGTGTTGGTTGTAGGAATGGGCCAAAAAAATTGGAAATGAGTGGAATAATTTATCCCTTGAAGAAAAAAATATGTATAAGGAAAAAGCAAAACAGCTTTTACATGAATATGAGAACGATTTATGTAATTGGGAATCTAAAATGGATGATTTAGGCCATTCAGATTTATTGAGGAAAGAGAAGAATTCTAGAAATACCTCAAAATCCCAGTCAGAGAGCATGGTAAGTTCAGCGCGAAAAAGGAAAGATTGATTCTCAAACGAAAAAATAATCGGGTAAGTTTTTCATTTTGAAGTAATATTAATTTTGCCGGACATACATCTTAACGAATCCCATTTCTAACTAACTAAAATATGCTCTGTTCCTTAAAAATGATTACATTTAATAAAAACCGAATTTTTATACCAATGTATGTACTTGACATGAATCCTAAAAAAAATTGATTTGAAATGACTACCCACTTCTATTTTATTCTCGATGCATTTTTTTTTTTCAGGCAGTTGCTGCCAATTTATCAAATTATGCAGAAAATGTAATTCATCGTTATTCAGAGATTGACAAAGATGAGAAAAAAAACATTACCTCAAATGAAAGAAAGCCTGTAATTTTGTCTAGTTTTTCTCGAATGTGATTCTAAAGGTAGTGGTTCTATCAGTTATTCAAAACATGAATCTACAGAAAATAATTATTCATTTGACGAAAATAGTTCCAAATTGAGAAACGCGTTTCTGAACAAACTTGTATTTTTTTTGAATTCATACTTGAGTGACAAAAGAACTGTTCATATTATGATGGGTGTGACTTTTTTTTTGATTTTTCTTGTGTGGCCATTACTTTACTCGATACGTTAATATCCATAATAATTTAGTATTTATTTAATAATAATTTGTTCTTTTTTTTATATATATAAACAATTGTGAATTCAATCTTTTTTCTTACTTCCTTTAGAGGGATTATAGCGTTGATTGTAATATTTTCATGGATGTTTTTATGTTTGTCAGCTTCATTATAGTTACTGTTTTCTAGTATTATGATGTTGTTTTTCCTTTGATCACCTTGCGTGTTGAGAGAATTTATGTAGAATTTAATGAAAATATAAAAACTTTCATATAGTTGTCCAGGCTCTCCTATACGTATAGATAATATAGTTATACATACCTTACATATATGGGACACTCGTAGGTTTTTTCTGGGAGCTGTTATGTTCCCAGACTTGAGTGAGGCGGTCGTTGAAGTGATCTCTTTCGTTCTGTTTTAATTCTTCAGGTGAACTTTGAATGTTTTTTCGTATTCCTTTTCACTAATACACATATTTTTATTATTTTTTTATTTTTTAATAATTTCTAAATAAAATACAATCGACTAATTCTCACTGAGTAACAATTTTTAAAACGAGAAAAAGAAAATAAAAAAACAGAAAAAAAAAAAAAGAAATTAATTTGAAAGACTATTGCAAGCAAGAAACATTACAATAACATGAATAAATTAGGTAATTTTAGTTGGTTTTAGGTTTTTTGCCTTTCGGAATGTCGCTAATGTTGGTATTTTCAGGGATTAAGATGAAATTATTAAAAGTGGAAAGGAGGGGACACAAAGTTTTGATACTAGATGGGGGATTTGAAAGCTTGAACATGGTTAAGAAGCGTCATCTTCGACCGTAAATAGTGCATGGACCAGCGTAGCAAACTTGCCGATCGGTGCAGCAGGATTAGGTGGAGGTTTTTTCGGAAAACTTCGGAAACTACTCAGCAGTTGTCATTCGGACTTGTAATTTTTTCTGTTTCATCTCTTATATATTGTTTGTGTCTAAGATGTTGTTGTATTAAGTTCCTCATTCATGAGAAAAATGTCCTTTATTCGCGTAAAAAACACAAAAGCTTTTGGTTATCTCCACATCTTTGATAAAGTTGAAGTTAAAATACAGTATGCGATACGAGACGTGGTGATAACAACTTGGAAAAAATTACAAGTCCAAACGACAACTACCGAGTAGTTTCCGAAGTTTTCCGAAAAAACCTTCGATCGGCAAGTGCGAAAACAACACGATTTTCTGGTCCGAAACGTCGGCGTCGTGTAGACAACTACAACACATATTACAGATGGTGAAAAATGAAGGGAGAGAATTCAATCTAAACTGTGCAAATTTTGTTTTGTTTTGTTTTTTGTTTTTTTTTTTTTTTTTAAATAAAAATAATGAGAATTCGATTATACCTATTATCTATAGACTCAGTTGGATGGACTACTCTCATCATCACAGTTATGAATAATGAAGGTTTTTTTTTCAGTCACCATCAATTTATTTATTTAATAAACGTATTTCAGCAATGTACACTAATTGTACTGGTTCTGAAATATAGTTAATTTTTTATTACGACTTCTTATGGAGTTCTGAACTATACATTTACTTTTTTATTTTCACAATGTATAGGAATTCGAACGTATGAAACCCCATCTTCGCGATTTGCTCCGCGATTCCGCATAGTAAAATTCATAATTACTTTAGTATAATAAATAAGGTTGCGAATTTTATGCGCTGAAAATGGCAAAATATCCGCTTCAAATCTGTTTTAATTATGCTTGAAATATGTGAAAATATTCCTTAAAAAAATAAAATACGCTAAATTATGCCTTTAATAAGGATATCAAAAAACAGGACTTGACAAGCTGAACAATAAAAAACAACTGTCAGCACCTTCGACCATATCGCACACTTGGTTCAATAACGCCACATCTCAAAAAAAGCATGCAAAAATTCAACAAAGAGGTACCCTTTTCCTATAATTTTCTGGAGTAAAATGAGGTAATTTAATGTATCTATCACAGTTTTACTGATTTGCATTAATTTTACACAAAAATGTATGTAAAAAGAAATACTTTTTTGAGATGTGGCCTTCTTATAATTGCAAATTTTTTTTTTTTGGGATGTGGCATTATTGAACCAAGTGTACGATATATTACATGAACCGGTGAAGCTACATAAACGCAGTGTATTTAAAAGTGGTCCGAAACATCGGAGTTGGGTACGCAATAATACGACACATTTTAGCATAAAAATGATGCGCCTCGGGATCGCGCAGATGATATTCATTTTGTTATCAGATGGTTACGATTCTTTTTAATGCCTGCAAACAATATTTTTGTTTGTAAACTGTCTTTGAAAATGAACGAATTTTTCATTACTTATATTATATTGTATTTAATTTTTCAACAATCAATGTTATAGTTCAACTTACAATGGCAGGAAATGTCCTATAGAGAGAAGCGGTGCCCCGACTTTGAATTGAATAATATAAAAAATCATATTAAAGAAATTAGTCATGATGCCACAAATTGCATAAATATATTCGATAATTTTCTAAAATCGAATGAGTATTTTTTTTCCAAGCAGGATGCGTCATAACGAAGAATGTGCATAATAAAAATGACTCTTCTAAACATGAACGCTGAACGGCCAATTTTTATTTTCATGCATGCAAGATGCAATGCAAGTATGCAAAACCAAAATGTAACGAATTAACAAAAATACGAACTCGAACTACCTATGTATTTTCATTTTTTACGTATTTTATGCTTATGCAAATAATATTGTGTAAACAATTAAACATGAATGCGTAAAAAATGAAAATAGGTAGATTGTAGTAAGTTGTTAATTCGTTGCATTACTATTAAGGTGGTGCTTCGGAAAATAAGTAGGTAATATCGAAAAAGTTGATTTTAAAATAAAGAAATGAAAAAATTGAAAAAATAAATGCTAAATGCCCTCAAACAAAGTCTCTAAAACAATATATTATAATTTCAAATCATTTCGTTGCATTATTTTTGAGAAAAACACTGCTAATGAAAATTATATCCTATTTTCATTGGCAGTGTTTTTCTCAAAAATAACGCAACGAAATAATTTGAAATTATAATATATTGTTTTAGAGACTTTGTTTGAAGGCATTTAGCATTTATTTTTACAATTTTTTCATTTTTTTACTAAAAAAACAACTTTTTCGCATTCACCAACTTATTTTCCGAAGCACCGCCTTAACCCTAGAATGTTACGCTGGGTGAAAATACACCTGGCATGTTCCTTTTCATGCAGCGTAGGCAATACACAACCTCTCTCAGGCCCAAATGCTACCGCTTGACGATGACGAAGCGCTTCGCGATTACAATTAGAAAGGTGGAACGATGATGTAAATAGAAAATATGGACAAGACATGAAGTTGATGTTGAAGATATTTACCCTGGAGTGCTACATGCTGGTGTGATACGCGCGCGCATGCTTTACCGCACTAAAATGTTCAAGTAAGTTACCGACCGAACAGTTAATCTGGGATGCTACACATGTTAAAATTTGAAAATTGTTTTTAAATTATAATTTTGGCCCAAAGGTGTTAATTATTAGATAAAAAAAAATTAGTATTCGGTGAACAAATTCAAATAACTTCATTTTTTATGTGCTGAGGGTCAGAGGCTTAATAAAAATTTAGTCCTATCAACAGTTGAAAAAAAAAAACTTTTCAAAATGAAATTTTTTTGATCGATAAATTTAGTCTATTATAATTTGTTTCCATAAAAATTTATTAGTAAGTTTCATTTTACAAAAATAGCACTGTAAAAAAAAAATATAAAATTTATATTTAAAAAATAAAAAATAAAATTAAAAAAAACGTAAGCAGCCATGCCGCATTACTGTAGCTGAGTTTTTAACTGGGGCTTGTTTTGATTTAGTAATAACCTTGCTTAATCGTTCATCACTACAGGCCACACCCAATACCAAGTCTGAAAACCCCTACCATCCTTTCCAAAAACACTTAAGAAGTTCAATTTGGCACAAATGTAGTATTTCTTGCCATGAAATAATCATGCGAACACATATTTCTCAAATTATAACTATTTGAGGGTCCTCAAATTATCTTCAAATTTTGTAAATCCGCCATTTTGGATCCATTTTGACTCAAATTTAAGTGGCTATATTCTGGTCACAAACTAATCCTACACACAAAGTTTGACCATTCTAGGCCGATTTGGTGATGAGATATGGAAGATTCATGAAATTTCCTGCAGCAATTTCCCCTCCAAAAGCCGTTTTTTGCTCTAACTCCCCTCCAAAATCACTGAGGAAGCTGAAATCAAAATACGTTTGTCACTTGGGCTCATATTTTCGACCCCTCCTGTACCCCCACCACTATTTTAGGTTGGTAACCCCGCCTTCCCCCCTCCAACATCATGTATGGAAGTGAATTCGGGATATAGTATACAACTTATCCCCAATAACCATATGAATTCATATTAATTACATTTTTACCAACTTGAGGCTCCTCAAGCTCTACTCAAAATTTTGATAATCCGCCATTTTGAATCCATTTTGATCCAAATTCAAGAGGTCATATTGTGGTCACCAACTAACCTCACACACAAAATTTGACCTCTTTAACTTGATTTGGTGGGGAGATATGGAAGATTCAAGAAATTTCATGACTCAAAACTTCCTCAAAAAGCCGTTTTTTGATCTATCTCCTCTCAATATGCACTTAGAAGCTGAAATTTGGATATGTTAGTATCCGTGACTCACTCTTTCATATGAAATCAAAAACGAAAAATTTGAGCTATTTGCCCCTTCTCCAGCCCCCTCAAAATTTGAGTGATCCGCCATTTTGAAATTTATCGAAAAAACAAAAAAATATTTTCGCGCATTTTCAAGAAGAGTCCCTCACCAAATTTTGAGCGAATTTTATGAATACTCGCCGGCGCTACGCGTGGGGAAAAAAAAATATATATATATATACCAAAAAGTTGGACATTTGCCAGATGATTACAAATGGTCTGAAGACCCCACCCTCCCCCGACCTTCCCTTCCCAAAACAGGTTGGCTGTAATAGCTATCGTTTTGTTAAAAACTCAGCTAAAAATTTTTTGTTTATTACCATCTGCATACCTCACTCACAGAAAAAATGAAACGCATACCACATTTTGTTCCTCAGGAGAAGCGCTTTGTCATCGTCACGCGGTAGCGTTTGGGCCTGAGAATGGTTGTGTAGTATTGCCTACGCTGCATGAAAAGAAACATACCGGGTGCATTTTCAGTCAGTGTAGCATTCTAGGGTTAAGGTATTACATTCATTATTGCAGAGAAAGCTAAATATCTTAGAATGTCGGTCATACATTGTATATTATAGTACTCGGGTAATAAGGGTTGATATATTCGTTAGTATTCAGTTGGAAAAAGGGTTTTAATTTTTTTACCGTCAACAGAAATTTGAGAAGTGTGGTTGAGTGGTGATGTTGATACAAATATTTTGATATGTCAATGTCGCTTATATCGTGCGTGCAAGTGATTCGGGTACAATCAGCGAAAAAATATTTTCTTTTCAAAATACATCTAAAAAATTTTGACTGACCCAGCACCGAGTAATGATTAGGCGCGGTGATTAATGAGTAATCAAACATAGGAAACGTATTGTGTATAATTTGCCGCGCCGTCTCCCAATCATCGTTATTGTCGGCACGAATGAACGTCTGCAGTAGAGCTAATAAGGAAGCCACTGGCTAGTTGATGTAGGTCTATCTTTCTGATGACTTTAAAGGTTGCTGCTGCTCTCGGATTTTATAGCAGAAATGTGTAACATTAAACTTTTGCCACACCCTGCCAGGCTGCCAATAAACAAATTCCGAATTCGCGCTTTAAATTTCATGAACAATTTATGATTAGATATGTAAATAAAAGTTGATACAAGGTTACCGATGCGCAATGGTCGCACGGTCAGGAATCGATCGCTCGAAGAAATTTCTCGTTCGAAAAGGGGCTGCCTTTTTATTATAACATTTGGTGTCTGCATAATAGCCAGTTGAAAAGATGCGCGTACTGTACCTCGTTGCTCTATAAATATCATTCGTTATACAGATGTAAGCTTGAAATAAGAGATTTTCAAGCTCTTAGTTTTCGCGCCATTATGTGAGAGATCAAATCTTGGTCACGACCTCCCACTCATACGCATCGTTTACCAGGTGCCCAACGATTTCCATTTAAAACACTGCACGATATGTCCATAAAGGTAAAACACTTTTAACTTCATTACTCTAAATTAACGCTATTTCGAGTATAGTATTTACTGTTTTACTTGTTTTTCTTTCGGTTTCCTTGAACATGATTATCGTATATAGGTAGAGGTACCTATAAAAGGCACAATATAGGATTTAGGATACCTTACCTACGTATTCGTATGTACTATGGTTGTGCGTAATTCATCGTGTACAATATAAATATTTATACGTGTAGTCTGTTCGTAATAAAAAGGCCAAAAACGCTGAGCATAAAACGAAGATTTTCAACTCTTAACTAACCACGAATTTTCGAAGAGACCGATGATAGGAGTCAGTTGAACATTGTAAGCAAAGTAAAGCAATGATTTCTGTGATTATTTTTTTTAATTACGTTGCAAGAATACGAAAAATCTGTTGAAAAATTAAAAAAGGAAATAACTCTTATCGTCGGCCTCTTGTCATGTATATTTACCTCTGTGCTGTATAGTTGCTAGTTATGCATACACAAAGTGATGGCATCGGCAAACAATAGGTAACAAGGAGCGCGAGAGTGTTTTTCAAATTTCATTCATTTTTTACCAATATTAGTGTATAAATTTTTCGATTGAAATCATCACAGTAATTCATCTTCGTATTAAATATACCAGGTATGAATCATTCTCGTCATTTTCCTAATTACTCCCTCGTGCCATGCGTGCGTTAAACGCGTACTCATTGATACAATATCATTGCATTGGAGTAGGTAAAAATTCACGATTTTCGATACCTATAGCATTCCAGAAGGTATCGGTGCTTACAGAATGCTTACCTACAGCGCTAATACAGGCTCAACATTTACTACTTACCCTTTGTGGAATGTGCATGAGAGCAGGCGGGCACTCATACTGTTTATACCTACATCACTTATTATGTGCATACAAGTGCTTGCTGTAGGTATCTGCCTAGATACATTCGTATCGCGTTAATTCCTACGCTGACTACATCTACATTTATGATACGTATAAATAGGTGAGAAATCTGAGGGAGAAACGTACAACGATGAATTGAAATAAAAACAAAGTACATGTACCTATTATTTTTAGTATTAATACGCGAGTTGAACGCGCAGTACTCGCAGCAAAACTTTCACATCGTATCGATAAACGAAGCTGCGGTAAACACACGACAAGGAAAAACTTTCATAGAAGTTCAAGGATGTCGGAAATTGTCTTCGCGTCCGCGTTATTAACGAACTTCAATATCACAACAGCTTTTTCAAAGACTATTCTTATAACATTCGTCGAATAATTTCCAACATTTCAACTTTTTCGTCATATTTGCTTTATAGGTAATTAGGTATTATAATGATTTATGTATATATCACTATACTATACTATACTATACTAAACTTATAGCTGTGAACCTCACCCACCTAAATTGTGAAATTCAATTTTTACTCTCGAAGTACGTAGGTATCTATCTATAGTAGGTAGGTATGTAGTATATTTCAACTTCAAATAGATAAATAAGCAAGGGCAGGTCGGTAAGCGGTGAAATTTTGGAATTGATAAAGCATATAGTGACGAATTAACAAAATATCTAGCGATACCTTAGCATATACATACATACCCGCCATTCTTGACGAGACAGAATTTCGTAATACGTGCATACCTACGTATACCTATACGTACATACTACATTACCTATGATAACTTACTTGTGCAAATGTAGTGTAGGTGTACGATATTATTTATAATATTATATATAACCGAGTGACTTTCGCACCCCCGATCGCGAAATTCTCTTTACTGAAAAAGGTAAACAGCTACCTATTAATTCTTTCATTTTTTCTGATTCTTCCGATAATTGGTATTTTTTTTTAAACTTTCTCAACGATTTGTTCACAATGATTTGTTGACAACAAACTGATAGATGGTAACAGTTAAAACTGATTTTAATTACCTATTAATACCCGTTGCGAATAACGATGAAAGAAATTAGGTACCTACTTATTAAAAATATTTATAAAATTATGTTTCTCCGGTGTGAAGTAATTTATTATCATCGGATAAAATCAAAAGGAATGATATAGGTAAAATTGATTATTGTTCTTTTTCAACGAAGGCGATTTAGCGCATCGTCAACATTCATTTCCTCTTGATTCGTACAGTCTATAAAATTCAACATCGTTGTAATTATCTAGTTTTTACCTTCGTTTAATTCGAACACAAACTATCCAGAATAAAAAGAATACGAACACTCTTTTGAAGCTCTTTCGCTCACACATCTGTGATATTCGCTTAGGTTTAGATATCTGAATAAGCACTACCTAGGTACCCCCGGAGAGCTATGCATAGCGCGAAATAAAAAAAAAATGGAAAGAAACGTGTGCCTTATATCTTCAACTCTAGTAATGGGCACGATAGCCGATCTAAGATATTCATTCGCTCAAAAGTTTTTACCGAAATTAAAATGTCCATTTGAAATAGGAATAGGATTGGTACTAGCTATTTTAAGAGTTCGCTTTCGATTTCACCTGTTATAATAATCGTGTGGCTTAATATAGCATAGGTACCTTAGCTTCTGAATTACATCGTTTGGCTGTAGGTAATACTAGGGTTAAGCTTTCTTCTATTTTGTTATCCGAGTTTGGTCGGGCAATATTGGGGTTTCAGACCATTTGTAATCATCCGGGAAATGTCCAACTTTTTGGTGTGTGTATATACGCTGGCGGGTATTCGTAAAATTCGCTCAAAAATTTGGTGAGATATACAATATAATATGTACATGCATTCAAAGTAATGTTCTTCGGCTATGATACGCCGCGCCGCGCCGCACCGGTCTCAACGTTCTTGCGAACTTATCATGACAGCAGTATCAGCATTAGCATATTGTATTAACGGCCGCGCAATTTTGGGAATAGAACAAAGTCGCACGACACACGGTGCGAGGTCCGGACCATACGTAGGGTGCGGTATGATTTTGACATCCAATTTGGCTGAATAATCTGCAGTCGTTGCGGCCGTATGCGGTCTAAAGCACCTATAAGAGATGAGTAGAGGAAGACGTCATCCATATTGGTTCAAAAAAAACACCAGAATTTTTAAAAATTCTACTGCATGAAATCGCGTAAATTGAGCGAAGGTTGTTTTTTTGATGTGCGTGTTCAAAACAAAATATGGCGTTTCCGATCACCTACGCGTATAATATCCCTGTAATTATACTTTTTTCAATTCTTTCAATGCGGCCGAGCTTCGTCGTGATGCAGTATGCGCTTGCGCGCGATGTTCGGCCTCTTTCTTCGAATGGATTCACCTTTGACCATACAGTATGATACCCTGACATCTTCCCGAATCTGTTATGCTGAAAATATTGGCCATCATCGCTGAATTAAGCATTAGGCTGCTCCAAAACGGAAATGGATTGGTTTATAGAATCTTATATCCGGAATTGTTGTTAGTTACTTAGATTACGAGGGGCGAAAGTTGGAATAACTTACGAGTAGAACAATTTCGCATTTCGCACAACATTAATCTTTGATTTTGAATAAAAAATGTACCTAACAGTTTTTAATTTTTCTATGCGGTAACAATGGATTCGGGAAATTGGGATTTGGAATGATAGCATTCGCGGGAAAATGGCTGAGAATCATACACAGTGTATGGACGGGGCGATGTGTAATTTACAGAGTTCCATAAATGCATCTGCGCATACGCGACTGCAGTTAATTATGTGGTTGTGTTAGTGAACTCGGACGTTTGCAGGCAGGAACGGACGAGAATTGAGGGGAGAAAATAGGCACAGGTAGACAGGTAATTCGTGATAAGATTGGCAGACATTTCAACTAGCATAGGAATGGAGTTCGAGCGGTCCATACTTCCCTACATTATACCACTGTGTATCTAGTTAAATTGGTTCACCCAGATTTTCAACGCATTGATGTAATAGGCGGCAACTAATGGTTATTTCAGGAGGTACACTTTACTGTGGTGAACCAATCATCTGTCGATTTCGACCAAGTCGCCCGTGGAATAAGTATTATTTTACGAGTTATTCGCTCGATTGACGACCTTCTCTAAAGCGTAAAGCTCTTATTATGCTTACGAAAAATTGTCCTTCCACTTATGCATTGGTCCTTATATAGTCCTCCTTCAACATTTTAACGGTCTCAGATGCCGTTTTACCCAACAGAATGTAAAATTCTCAGCGGAGGTTATGGTAATACGATACAATAGAACGGAGCGTACTTACCATTATAATGTAGGTATCCAACAATTTTCGTATTACCTCTCATTTTCGTTGTAGCACATTCGTCTAAATTTTTTATTACCTACATTTTTTTTTCTTTTTGTTTTGATTGTTAATACTGTCGTCTTCGTTTCGCAAGCATCAATAAGTATATCCGTACTCTATACTTTATTAGAAAAGAAAACCGCCTGCACAACGCTCGCATTTATTTAAAAATCCATTTGATAAGTACAAATATAACGAGGTGGGTATAAATTATAATAACAGGTGGGTTGGTACCTGTTGAGTACATTTAATTTATTAAATCACAGCAGCAAAAGAAAATGGAACAATCGTACAATATGAATAAATATCTATACATATACACGTGGAAGTGTTGACAATTTATGTAGCTAGAGCTACCTAGTACCTAAACCTATATTATAATAGCCTATGTATGCGTACGTCACTCTTTGCAAAATTAAAATCGATGAACTTTTTCAAGACGTTCGTATCGAATATCAGTTTTTGAATACCTATAGGCTAAAGTATCAATCACCTAACAGTCTTACACTTCGTTTAAATGATGTACCTAGGTAGGTTTAAGTAGGTCTTACGTTAAATAATATACAACTCGTATATGTATATGTAATTGTATAATATGTATTAGATACAACCTATAGGACTACCTATGTATACATTGTATAGTATTGTGTATATGTACACCTAATGAGCGTGGTAAAAGTAAAAGAATCATCGTTTGTTAAATTAAGAGTACCTAAGATATGGTCACAGTCAGTTTCTGGTCACAGCGGCAAACGCTGCCGCATCACCTACACCTACAACCTAATTGCGATATAACGACTAGAAAACAAGTAATTTAGATCATATACTCGTATTACATTTATTATAATGTAATGAATTACTGCTGCTGGTATGAAAAGATTAGTTTAGCACTAAGCACAGATGTTCACAGGCTTTTTACGCAGCTTTTATACCAAAATATAGTATCTATAAACACTATACGTAGCACTTAGGCGTTAAGCTACGTGTACTGGTATTATATGCGGGTAAAAATGCAATACGAGTATAGGTACGAGTATTAGGGGTACCACCTAAGCTATCGTATAGTATATGGCCAAAAGTACTTAAGCTTTTATATAATACGACAATAACAGTACAGTCTTAATAGGGAATCGTTGACGCATTTACCTTGGCTACCGTACATATTGAGACGGCTAACCGATCCGATGACTAAGAGCAAATGTTGAGCTGGTTCGTATCTGACGGTAGCTTCGAAGAGTCCATTTCCTGGCGTGGTTTTTACCGTTATGGTGTAATTCGATTCGAAATCATTTCGGCTCGTATTGGAGCTGAATTTTTCGCTCATCGAGGTTCGTTCGATCGAAGCTGAAACTATAGACTGGAGTCGCAGCTGCGAACACGCGGAATGCTTCTTCACCAAACTGTTGATATGTCTAACAATCTGGTTGGCGGCTTTTACAACGGTGCTGTCGTTCTTGCTAATCGCTCGGACGTCGTTGTGGCACGCGCAAAAGTGTTTCGGTATTCCGGCGTCGGAGCACGTACGACTTTCGGGCACCGGTAAAAATAAGCTGGTTTGTCGTTGTCGTTGTCGTCCAGATGAAGACGGAGATGACGATCGCGATCGCGATCGCAAATCAATCGCCTTGTCTCGGATGCGTGTTAAGTTGGCGAAATCGTTGAGCGTTTCGTAAAGGTCGAACGGTGTAGTTAACTTACGCGCGTTCTCGCGCAGATTGCTCACCGCTTTGCGGTACTTGCGTTGGAACCAGCGGGGCAGCACGAACCACAGCATAGGTAAGCGTTCTTCCAAATGACCTTGAAAAGTTTCGCGAAACGAACCCCACCTCAAGCCGTGATCGCTGATGAATACTAAAGCCGTGTTCTTCAGCACGTTATTTTTGTTAACGTTTCGCAGAAAATTTAGCACCGCTTTATCGCCTTCCGACGCCAAACTGAACCAGTCGTGAGTATAACTGCTGCTCCAGAAAAGTCCGAAATATTTTTTCGAAGAAAATTTTCGGCCAAACTTGGCGGCGTAGTCGAGTAAAACGGCTAAATTTAATCGCGCGCCTACGCATAGCGCCGTATTCGCCGGTTTGTGGTGACCGATTCGCTTCTCCGCTTCCGTATTGAAGGGTCGAAAATAATAATCGGTCGGCTGATGACGGAATCCTTTTTTAATATAGTGAAATACGCCGATATTAGCCGCCTCTTCCGCAAAATTCGTTCTGAAACACGATACGAGTATGCATATGTACTACATTATGTGCGCATATATATATTGTGTACCTACTACCTACCTGTAACCGCGTTGTTGAAATTTTTGCCATACGAACGAACATTTATCGAAGTAATCGTTGTCGCTTTTCCAGCATTTCTTTTTCAATTCATCGACCGAAACTCCGGCGAACATGGGTATGAAATTAGGAAACGTATTATCGCCGACTTTGTTGTATCCTAACATTTCGATAGCTTTCATTTCTTGTTTCAAGTACTGCGAGGACAACTTCATTTGACGATGAAAGTTCAATCTCGACAACGCGTCCAACGCGACCACCATAACGCTAATCGTATCGCTGCTTTGTCCACTCTTACCGCCGCCACCATGTTTTCGCATCTCGTCTCCACCTCTCGTTTTAGAGGCGCGAACGCGAAAAAATCTTCGTACACTGGCTTCTGCTCTTGCGCTTGCGACCGACTTTTTTTCTTACGAACACATTGCACGCGAATGAATTCAACATCGTCGCCAATTTCCGTCCGTTTCTCCGAATTCACCATTTTCTTCGCACCTTTGTACCTGCGTTTGCATATGACAAAACATTAACGCGTGGCTGTGGCTGCGGCTACGTCTATATTCGACGTTATAGTATCTATCATATAGATATACATATAGCTATAAGTATCCGATACGAAATATTCGCTTTATCTCTTCCGCCCGTTTTCGCTGAGCGACAAACAGCATATCCGTTACCAACTTGTAATCCTACTTATTATCGCACCTAATATCAAGCGTACATACGTATCCATATTACCTCCGTAATCAGGTAGGTACTAGGTATAGGTAGGTAGGCAGAGGTATCTATTAGCTCTAATTGAGGTAACATACGAGTATATGTACAGTATTTTACTTACACCACATCACCGTCGTAGTAGTCTTCGTTGCTGTCGTTTGACGGTTTGCTTCTAAAAAATTCTTCGTATTCGCAATGTAAATTTCCTTTGCCGTAGTACTTCAAAGCCGCCCGGTTCACGTATAGGATATTATCTTCGTCGTGGAATAACGCCGGCTTCCAAATTTTCAACGATTTCGACGTATTTGTTTTTTGCGTTCTTACGTCGCAAGTGACTGGACTCGCTTTATCCAAGTACGGCTCCACAAGAGGTCCAAACGTGAACATGGCCGGAATGCGGCAGCCTTTTTGTTTGATCAAGAAATCGTTCGTTTGCTTCATTTCCGAGACATTTTTCTTGTTGAACGATCTTTCTAATAAAAGGAATAAATACTTGAATATACTATAACAGATAAATAAATAAATAAATAAATACGTACGAATCGTCTTGGTCGTCGTATAATAATAATAATAATAATAATAATAATAACAATAACAATAACAACAACACAACATGCATTAATGGGAATAAAGATAATTTCAACTCGAAACTAACACATTAATGTGACGACCGTAAATGACTCTGGGGGCGAGTAAAGGCGGATTATCATATCATTACTACTCGTACGTTTTTTCTCTCTTTACCTTCTTCTTCTTCTTCTTCTTTTTTACCTACTTTCTCCTTTCTCTTTTTGGTAAGAGGCACCCTCGCTTCGGCCATTCTAGTGAAATCCTCCACCCTCGTAATTCTGCCGTTATCAAATTAGGTAGTTCTCACTCCTCACCCTCCCTTCTCAAAAGTAAGTTCTTTTTCAATTCAATCGCAAATTTCCTTCTCCTCTATAGATTTTGATCGTTATTGTTAATTTATTAGGAATTTTTACACTTGACTAAGCTGTTTGATTTCTGGAGTAGACTTTATTATTGGCACTCCTTATAGTGTCCCAGGACAAGCCTATAATAACAATAATAATAATCGATCAATCAGTTTATTTTATAATTTAGCGAAACAACATTTTTACATAATAAGTATAGGTGATGATAAATTAACGTCGATATTGAAAAATTACATTCCCTCTTTCACCATCTCCAATTCTCCATGATGCCTAACGAAGAGGGCGGTGGGGGGAGAGGCTCAGATTTTATATTTATATGTATTTACACTCATAATAGCTAAATGCGTATAATTATAATATATTTTCTCTATAAAAGGGTATTCAATCGAAGACACCGCATACATGAGCGTGTATAATGAGAAGAACAAGAGATGAAGTAGGATATGATAGCCATTCCTATTCTTCAAAAACTTCAACAATTACTTTATGCTAAAAAACATCGCTAAACGACGTAATTTCATACTATGTTTATTTACACGCAGGTGACCTAGACCTACGTAGACGTTCCTGGTATTACTCTGCTGGTGCGGGTAGTTGTTACAAAAAGTAAAATTTTTAAGATGAAAAAAAAAAGATAGAAAGAAAAAAAAAGGAATAAAACAAAGGAAAAAAAATAGAATTTCAATGATAATAGGTGGTACACTCACTTTCAAAGTTGAAAATTCTAACATTACGGTTCAACAGGAAATTATCGTCGCAATAGATGTGAAAAATCAGCATGCACGTGAATAATATCGCGAACATAACCATTAAAATTCTTGACTTGTTCTGTACTGCTTTGGAAGAATGCTGGAACAGGCTGTAATACATTTTCACAATATTTCAATAATCTAAAATAAGAATAGAATTTGAAATTATAATTTCTGAAACTTTTTCTAAACACAGTTTTGGCGACAAACATAATTATATTTTGACATGCACTATATTTAGTATCTACGATACCGAATGATGTGAAGTGACGCGTAGTGAAGTGTTCGCTGATGAGTGTTGAGCAGCGATAAAATAAATAAATAATGGAAAAAAAAATTGAAAAAAAAACAACAGATTCGATAAGACTTGACGACAAGAGTGTGTCGCGTACCACGATTATTTCCCTCGTACATATATCAGATCAGTGACTAGTGAGTAAGATATTACTTGGTTTTTAAAATAGTAAATTATCAACATACCTATACGCTTATTAGATACTAGCTGCCAATAAGGTAAAATGGAACAATTTTCATCATAAAAAATTTATTCGCACTGTAACGAAGGCCTTCTCATACATCTGTATATGTAGGTAGGATTAACAGAATTAAGTAACATTTAACATTTCATCGCATGCCTATAGCCGATACGCTAATAGGTACACCTTTTATTATCGAAAGTAATAAAACATTATCAACGTGCAAGAATGAGAGAATTAATTAGAAAATTTCAACTATACGAGCGGCAGGCGCAATTTTCAAGCTCTCTACTTGCAACTGGTAGGTGCTAGGTACACTTATTGAAAGAATAATAAAAGCAACACTATCGGTGGAGAGACAAAGACTGGGGGGTATTTGATAACACTGATAACAAAGTAAGAATGATTCGCAACGATCGCGATCGAATGTTCAGACAATTCCACGAAATTCATGGGCTGTGGGAATGTGAGAATTTTCTTCAACTCGTACGTATCGTGGACCGCGTTAATCGGTAAACGCGCTGTAATGCTGACTACAGCGACTTTCCCTCATGCACGTGTGCGAGTTTAAAGTTAAACTAACAAGCGAAAGGCTTGAGATGTGACACTGCCATTTCAACCGAATAAATTCAATAAATATCATTCGAAAATACACGCGTCCATGGTACTTCATATCCAAAAATGCAGCTATAACTTTTGCAAAGCGTCTAACATACTACCAACTCTATCATCAACGATTTATATGCCATAATCGCCGAAATCCGAGGGTCACACTTCATTTTCGTGACCAGTGACCATTGACCATTGGCTACCCTCCCATCAAAAGAAGATCAGATACGAGATTTATTCGTTATTTTGCTTTATACTGTAGCAAACAAATACAAAAATGGGTTTTTGAAATTTCGAAAAATTCTCATCTCCTCCCTTCCCCGTTATAATTCTTTGAAGCAGATGCATTTTTCGATATGAAGTACCCTGGACGCGTGTATTTTCGAATGATATTTATCTCAAGCCCTTCGTTTGTTAGTTCAACTTTAAACTCGCACGTGCACGAGGGAAAGTCGCTGTAGTCAGTTTTGAAAATTTGAAAAATTCATAGCTTCCTCCCTTCGCTAAATTATTGGAAGGAGGGGTGAAATTTTGAATATTCGAATGATATTTGTTTGGTCGGAATCGGAATGTCACCTCTCCAGAAATTAGTCGTGCATAATTGTACATACGCATAATTATAACGTATGAACTATTATACTGTAGTCATGGGCAAGATCTTCAAACGTAAAGCAGACGCAGACAAAAAAACAAAAAAAAAAAACAAAATCATCGTCGCATGCGTACGTACTACGTAGTTAGGTAGATACTTACTACCTGGTATCAGCTCTAGACAGCACCTATATAGTCAATTTGGTTGATTGCACTTGATTTTATAGAAATGCCGATAAATTACTTAACGATGGCACAAATTTAGGTCACCTCTGCAGTACGCGTTTACACAGCACGAAATCGTACAGCTCATAGAGATACGTATACATAGGTACGCAGCGTAGATGAAAAGCCGCACGGAAAATAAAATCGCTCACCTGTTTGTGACTGTAGAAGCCGACGCCGTGGCAGGTATAATCATCTCCGTTTATCTTTCTCATCAACATCTTCGTGGAAAGGACGCGAACAAAAAAAAAATTTAATTCACCTTTGACAGCATATCCAAGAACGCGAAAATCATTTTCCTCGGCGGTTGAATGAAGAGAGAGAGAGAGAGATAGAGAGAGAGAGAGTACGTGTACTATAAATGTTGTATGGTATATACCATTAAGCTTGTGGTACGCGTACGCGTATTACGTACTACCGAGTACTGACACTGTACAGCTCCAGCGAATTTCTCAAGTCTGAAACGACGACGCGAACTCGGAGATTTTCAGCGAACGCTAAAGCTAAAAGCAAAAAGGGGAAAATCGAGTACAGAAATAAGAGGGGCAGGAAAATGGGCGCGAAAGATAGTTTGGTGAACTATGCGTATAATGTGAAAAAGCAGACTGCGTGGTGTCGCCCTTTTCAGTTTTCAGCCTCGATTATTCATTAGGGTGGCGGCGAATTGTGAACTGCGAATTTCGAATTTCGTACTCTTCGTATTTTCGTAATTTCGTAATTACATATTTCAGTTTTACGTGCGCGCGTACATCTGCCCCGAAGCTAGTATAACTACGTCCATACGTAGGTACACGTCTTAGTTGCTGATAAATTTTAAACGTTCCAGCGAGTTTTAAATGATTATTCGCGAAGAGAAACCGAAGCTATCCTCCTCCATCCATATTTCCATAATTATTCCATACTTATACCAATACCTGCATGGTGTACTTGTGCTGGTTGAAACCTTTGAAATTCAAGCCACACTCCGAACATAGGTAGTAGATAAATTAGGTATACCTACGTACATATATAAAATATGTTGTATAGTCTGTACATTTTGACGTGTTCAATATTCGTTTTGAATTTAAAGACTTGAAAATCAGTTTTTTTTTTCTTTTTTTACCACGAGGTAACTGTAAAACTTCATATTATTATTATTATTATTATTATTATTATACGCTATCTTTTCGAAATGCCTTCGTGCTGAAAATTGAAAACTGAGAATTACATATTGCGCATTCGCAGTGTGTTGATGCTGTGTACTTGAAGTATAGCAAGTTGTAACAATATTGACTGTATTGCAGATGACATGTTACAAGCCATCGATGTTGGAAGAAGATGTTAGTAGCATGGGATCGATACATTTATCCGAAGGTGTGTCTTCCACTGCAACTCATATACGTTACCATAGTGTAAGTATACAATGTATTGCAGAACATAATACTATAAATAGGTATCTACTACCTATGACCTACCTAGGCGCCTTTCCAAAAGTATATTAAACCGCTACGCTGCGCTGTCTCTTTAGCAATTTAGCTGATGTGGCAAAATTATTTACGTCCGCCAATTACAATACGCCTATTATGCCTATGCCTATGCCTATGCCTATAACTAAGCGCTTAAATTCGTATTCGTATTCCAATTCAGTGACGACTTCTAACTAATTTTGCCAAAAAAGACATTTTTATAAATACTCGTAATTAACGAGCCTACTTTGTTCTATCTAGGGACCATACGAAATGTGCTATATAGAAAACGTAGGCTTTTCTAACAGAAAGAAAAAAAGAAAATGGACTTCGCAACTTTGTTTGATGATATCTAAACCTTGCGTACGTATACTTATTCCTAAATAAGCGCCGAATTATACGAGCATTGAGATTGAGTAGTTAGCGTCCTCCCACAAAGCAGTCACAGTACGACACAATGTCGCATTGCCACTTTGCCACTTTGTAAGCGCTGCATTTCTGCAATTCGGTGCCATTGATGGTCATCAGAACACAGCCAAGCGGTTGATTTGTCGCTATTTCTATGTGTTTCGTTCATAAGTAACGCTATCGCAGACTATGTTTTGAAAAAATAATCACCCTGTTTATTTATAATTATACGTATTTAGCATTAATTTCTCTTTTTTTTCCTTTCTTTTTCTTTTCTTTTTTTTCTTTTTCTTTTTTTCTTTTTCTTCTTCTTCTTCTTCTTCTTTTTGAAATAGACCACTTTGAAGAGGAAAGGGGTTATATTTGACACGCCACGCGTATTTTCCCTAATTTCGGCGTAAATCTATAAACATATACGTATATGAATGTATACGTATAAACGAATATATGATATTCATAAAACTTATACCTTCAGCGAATCACCAATCACCGATCATCATTGCACGAATTTATTTAAAATTGTATTCTCTCACTAGGCATACTCTACTGTCTACTTATTTATGTAGTATGTACATACCATACGTTACGCCAAATTCTCTGTGAATAAACAACCAAGTAGGTGAAATAATAATATAATGATCGTCAACACTGATTTATATTTTCACAACAAATCACAGCGCATTCATTGCCAGTGATGTAGTACCGTACTTGAAACGTGAAAGTATTTTAAACTATACCTATACCATAAAAGAGAATTATTTGCTGCTTTGTCTGCATACTTATGATTTAATCGGACACACAGGCTAAACGTACGTATCTAATACCCTATATTATATTATATTATATTATAATAATCATATTACACGTACGCGTAAGTTCAACGTATTAACTCGCAATACCTCTCCAAATGGAGGAGACCATTTATATTGGCTAGATGCTGAGTAGATAACCTTTCTATACCTCGCAGTTAATTAGGTGGCGCATTTTTGCCTTTTTTTTCTCCTCTACCCTTTCCCCTCTACTCACCGTGCAATCTACAGCGTTGGATTATTTTCATTGATTTTGTGCTCATAAAACGACGAAACTACTTTTTTTTTGCTTGCATTGTTCTCCGCTCTTGAAAACATTTAGAAAAAAAAGAAAAATGGTAACATAATGCGCCGATTTATTTATGGAAAATGTTTAATATTTTGGAATCGCGCCCGAATGGCTCATGGGCTGAAAAAGCTTAATGATTACGAGTATTTTTTTTTATAGGCTTTCTGGAAATGGAAAAACCGTCCTACTCTGGAAAAAAGGCTGCTTTTATCTTGCGGAGTGATTTTTCTAATTATATTTTCCATTACTGTGATCGCTTTAGTAGCTACTACGGGCAGCGATGAAGTTTACTCTTCCTATTTCAAAGGTGAGTGTCTACAATCCACATAATACGTACGTATGTAGGCTAGGTAACAGTAAGTAGAAGTACGTATAATAGGGCTTGCGCATTAGATTTTGTAAAATCTTTTGAAAATATACGCTAGAAATTATCTGAATATACCTATTCCGAAAATGCGAAAATTTTCATGTATTTGCTTCAGTGAATAAAAAAAAAGTGAAAAAAAAAAATAGAAACCTGCTATCCGCTAATAATACGCACTTGACCAAATACTATGTACATGCGTTTATTTTCATCCAACGATGATAGTATTATAACTGAACATTATAAAATACATCATTACTCATTAAGAGGAGATTAAATTTCTTTATATTTCTGAAATTATGCTAATGTCGCAAGATGCCTCTCCCCCCCCTTTTTTTGTTTGCAACGTACCAATATGCCTATAAAATATGCGGATTCTTTTAAATGAACGCGCTAAGCAATTCGATGATAATTTTTCGCACAGTTCCTGCAGGTTGGAATAAGCAGCAGTATTGTTTTACGGAAAAATGTATACACACTGCTTCCTACATGCTGTCTTCGATGAATCAGAAAGTGAACCCATGCGATAATTTTTACGAATTCGCATGCGGTCGTTGGGTCTTATCAAATCCGATACCAGATGGTAGATCCATTTGGGGAATGTTTAATCAGCTGGAACAAGCGAATCAACTTATTATTAAAAATGTACTAGGTAAGTTTACGCGCGTACATGTGTGCATAATTAATTAAAGCAAAGAAATATCGAAACTCGAATAAGTATTAGCTACCTAACACACTGTTCGTTTTTAATGCCATAGAGCCATAGAGGTAAAGGTGTGCTAGAGACATTAGCGTTACGCGTTAGTGTTGGCAAAGTGATAAATGATAATACCTGACTAGGTAGTAGGTACATACAAAAGTGCAACACTCGACATGATCGAGCGAAGGTTTTTTTTTTTTTCTAATGAAAATTCTAGATTGTTCCGTTCGAACAGATGTACGTCGCATGCTAAGTACCTCCTCTATTTCCTGCTGATTATTTCTAGTTGGATTTTCTGTGAAAAATGTCACAGGTAACTAACTATTATTAGGTACCTATATTTTTTTTTTTTTCATAATTTATCGGCGATGTTAGTGGAGCATTTAGAGACGGTACAATATTGAGCAAAGTATTTTAAAACCACTTTTACTTCGGTATAATAAAATATGCTTACAAAAGATTTTCGCATCATTTTTTCTCATTTTCTAATTTTTTTACTTAATAAATAAAACCAACCACGCGTTTTAAATGATTTCATATCGCTTCCTTTCCTCCTCTCTGTCGCGTACTCATCGCTACGCAAACATATTATTAGATGTACGTACCTACATAATTATTAATCGCTACGCATTAAGAATTTTTTACGCTCTATGCAGCTTGAACTACCCAAAGTCCAAGTAATTTGAAAGTTTGACCAAATTCAAAAGCAAGATTTCTTTTCTGTGCACGTCAACGTAAAAGGTACGAGGAGCGCCTTTTTTTTTATTTATTTAATTTTTCGACTCTTTATTCAACATAATTTATTCTGATTCTGATTCATTCTTTTTCTTATTATTTTTTCGCGGTTTATAATTTTTGTTATACAAAGTACGACTTTTGAATGGGCCCCTAAAATGTTTACGCCCTAAGCTTTGCTTAAATCGCCTTTTCGTTAATACGTATTGCTATATCGATCGCAGTTACCAACAAAAATTAATCGTTAATACTGTCATCACACAAGAAATACTGTTTTGTATAAAGTTATTAATCATTCACTTTTATATGCCCGATTTTTTTTTTTTTTTTTTTTTTTTTTGGTTATAGAATTTAGGTATATTATAAAAAGTAAAAAAATACAATATTCCACGAAAAAAACAAAAAAGAGGAGACCTTCAAATGCTTACGCTCTAGGCGTTGTCTACATATAGTACTTAGCTCGTTTTATGGTTAATATCCATAAATTTGTCACAAATACCTTTTGGATTTAATACTTCATGTTCAATTTTTTTATACAAATGAGGTGAGATGTACCTAGAATTGTAGGATTTGTTCATCGCATCGTCGCACTGTGCGTCCGATTGAAACAGGCAAATCAGTAAATTCCTTTTTATGATATTTTAAAATATTTTCATATTATTACATCATTGACTATAAATGCATTGTGTTTGATCGTGAAATAGAAATCAGTATTACCAATATTTTATATTTAGTTGATTGTTGACTGAAACAGAATTTGGCGCTTTGCCCGTGTGGGTTTCCATTAGAAGCACACTGTGTTTGTTGTGCCATAATTTACAAGATTATGAATGTTTTTAAACTTTCAACGTTTCATTCCAGTTAATTTTGCAACACTGATTTTGCAAGAAATGAATTTAAATCAATCAAATATCCAGTAAAAAATGAATTAAATCATAAATTTGAGTCACCATAGTCTCAAATTATTTATTATGCCATAATGAAGTTGAACAAAATGAAATGGGTGATATTTTTTTTAATGAAAGGGAATTTCGTACTCGGGTGTGTTAAAATCAGTTAGACACAGTGTATATTCGGACCATAGCCAAACAAATGTGTTTGAAAAAAAAAAAAAAACGAATCAATTTCATACTACCTAGTACCATAGATTAACCATACATAGATAGCCCACCGGTATTCATAAGAATTTGTCACTGAGTCATAAATGTTGAAAAAGGAGCCAAAAAGTTTTTATCGATATCTAGGATAAAAATTGAGTTAAGAGTGTTCGGAAATTGCTCATATTTGATTTTAAAGGATTATTGTCATCGAAACTAATTCATTTTTTAGAGAGTCCTCTGTGAATGAGCTCCAGTACTAAAAAAATTCGACTTTTTGTTTGGTTTTTCGCCAATTTCTCTAGAAAAAGTATAGATAAAATGTTTACGAGTAGCTCATTCAAAAGAGCATAAAATTCTGAATGTGTTTCACTATTAAAAAAATAATTGTCTTTGATTTATTGTTAGCAAAAAACGATTACAGCTTCAGTTTTAGAGTGATAAAAATTTAACGTACCAGCCCTGTAGCCTTACCATGGCAAATCGGGCAATGCCCACTTTGGCTCCGGCATTTGCCCACCTTTTGGAAAAATTTTCCAATTTCTCCTCACAACACCAAATTTGAAAATTAATTTTAATTTTTTTTTTTTTTCAAAGTACATAATTATTTTGTCGCAAAATGTTGTACTCAAAATTTTACTTCGAATAATTGTTTGCACTGACGAATACGTTACTTCTCGTTTGTTACACTGTTTATATTGTCAGTGGGAATTTAGGTATCTGTATAGAATATGGGTAACGCTGAAGGCAAATCAAGATTAACGAGTGTTTTAAAGATTTCGTCTCAACAGAAAGTTAGTGGTATACATCGTCGAAATAATGAAAATGACGACTCCAAAAGACTTTATTTCGAAATTTTGGATTTAGTAATCGAACTTTTCAACGAACGATTTTTTAATAATAGCACTTTGATTGATATGATTGATAAAGTTTATCAACTTGATTTTGAAAACATCAAAGAGCTATATGAATTCAAGAAAATTCACAAAAACATCTTGATACCAGCACAAGAAGAAGTAGAATGCGTACGTAATTATTTTAGGGAAAACAACATATCAAAAGAGAATTATTTCAGCCAGTTATTTTTGGTATGACAAGCATTTAAATGTACTTATGAATTGTTTGCGGCAGCCTGTACATTTGCATGCAGCTCGGCAGCATGCGAAGCCACTTTTAGTACCCAAAATCGTATTCTTACGTACCGTACAGACAAAGCATGTTATTCGGATGTTCCTGTAATTTAACGGTGATTCCATTCGAGAGAAAAAAAAAACTTGAAAACATTATTATTGAAAATTTTTTGAGAAAATTTCATGAAAAACGTAATAGAAAACTTCAGTTGTACTAGAAGATTAAATACGTACTTAATACGGTCGAGTTTTAACTTTTTTTCACTATTAATTTTTCATGTTACTTATACTTAAGTATGAACGACAAAGTGATTTTTTTTGCAGAATAAAAAAGTGACTCCCAAGTTTTCTATTGTTTTGTTGCGAATTTGGATTTTCATTTGCCCAGATTGTAAAATTACTTTAGCTACAGGCCTGTAACGTACGGTGGGCTATCTATGTACCTATGCTTAATCTATGCTAGTACCTAACACCTAGGGACTAGGATCTGTATTCCGTAATTTAATTATTCTCATTCATACAGAACGAGATTCTTTTGCGACTAGCGAATGTGAAGCCGAACAAAAAGCTAAACGATACTACATTTCTTGTCTCGATCCGAACGAGATCACCGAAAAATTAGGCGCCACTCCGATGCTAGATCTTCTCAAAGAAATCGGTGGCTGGAGCGTGATCGATCACGATTTCGACATATCGGAATGGGATTTCCAAATCACGCTGGAGAAGTTACAAAATAACTACAGCCTAGGAGGCTTATTCTTTTGGATAGTGGCGGAAGACGATAAGAACTCTTCCGGTTACATTATACAAGTACGTCATAATCTTGATAGGTTTTCGTTTTTGTTTTTATGCCACATTTTCGTAAAAACTCATTTGACTTTTTATACTTACCTACTATAGATTGACCAACCAGCGCTAACTTTACCATCCAGCGAGAACTACAATAACATTACGAATAATACGAAACTGTTTTCCGCATATTTGGATTATATGACTACAGTAATAAATTTCGATATTTACTTTTTCGAATCATAGTTTACACGCGAGTAGATATACCGGGCGCTTCCTGTCCATCTCAATACGAGCTCTCTACTCGCACCGTATGACACGTACGCATACAGTACTCGTGTCATACACTCGGCGGCATCATCATTACCAGAATACCTATTTTACTTCTTAATACGTAGTTGATACTTATATGTAGGTAATACAGAATTTCGCATGTTCTATATTTCAATGTCATGAATAGCACAATTTGAAATGAAAATAATTTTCCAAGTTGATTTTTTTATTAGCACCCTTCAACCATGCACGAGTGTCACATGAGTAGCTCTGTTCGTGGAACGAAGGAGCTTATATTGAGATGAAAATACTTATATCCTTTACACGCGATATTACGTACTAATACTCGTACTGCATAGCGTATCGTCAATTCGCAGGTTAGTACTCTGTTAGGAGGAGAGCCGAATATAACAAGACCTCAAATGCAAGATGTTATTTCTTTCGAAGCCGAATTGGCTAAAATAATGGTACCAGATGAAGAGAGACGTGACGAAGAGAAAATTTATCATCGAATGTCTATCGCGGAGCTGCAAAATAAAGCGCCATTCGTGAGTTCTCGCCATTTAATTCCGACTGAGAAATTTTTGCGCCAATCATAGGAGTCATATTCAAATAAAGAGTCTGTACCTCCCTATACGATAGTGAAAACGGCCTTTGATTGCAACTTCATTTCAAGTGACCCAAAATGTTACACTTGGTGTAAAAACATTTCACTCCGATTTTTGAGCCCCTACCCTACTTCTCCGGGGAGTTATTGAAAAAAAAAAAAAAATTGAGGGGCGGTTACATTTCTGAATTATTTTTTCAAAACTTCTGTAATACATAGGTAATTAGCATGTTTCTAATTCAATTTTTTGGGGAAATTTTTAGTTTTTTACCCGTCTCAAGGATTTTTCTTAAAATATTTTCTAAAAACAGTTAAAATTGTCGAATTCACCTGAAATATTCCCAAATATTCCCTAAAAAGAAAGAGTGAAAATATGCTACCTTAAATATGCCAAAATATTCTCTAACAAATTATTGGGCTCTATCGACCCAGAATTTTATGAAACGTGAAATTTTGTTAGATATACAATATTTAGCGTACTGCAAAAAAAAAAAATCTCTAGAATAATATTCTCAGCTTATCATCATAATTAGGTGCATTGTTAATATTTGAATAAAAATTTCTTCTAGATAAACTGGGAACAGTATTTCCGTAACGCTTTTCGACACATCAATCGCACGATTACCAAAGACCAATTAGTGGTGATTTATGCGGTCGAATATATGCAAGAGCTTAATACATTTCTCAAAGAATATATCGGCGATAATGACGCCAATAAAAAGTAAGTTACAAAATTTCTACAAAATAAGTGCTTATGAATTACAAAAAAAAAAAAAAAAAAAAAATATACATATCAAATCCACTCTTGAAATAAAACTGTAAAACTGCGTAACTTTCAAATCTATTTTATTACTTCTGAAAAGAACAAAACGCGCAAATTCTCCTGAAAGTGGCAAGGTGTTAGCGTAGGCAACCTCTTAGCCAATTTACGTTGGTAGGTACTTGAATTGTTAGGTATTCGTGAATGCTGTAAATATGCGAGTGTACGAAAAATAATTCATTCGAGTAGGTAGGTTGTTGGTAGCTATACAGGTACCATATAATCTGTATATAAGTAGATATTATCAGAATAACGATTTTAATAATATAAATGGAAAAATATATGGTACAGTGTATGTGTGTTTGCAATTGCTACCTTCCGAGCATTGCTTGCGTATTTGCCAACTTCTCACAGTCTATTAGCGCACTTTTGCTTAGTCCGTAGAACTTTTTATTCAATTCGTGGAGTTTATGAGCTTAGAAAAGTTCGGTATTACGCAGCAAATACTTCTTTGGTACGTTTTGTTACCAACTTGCAGTTGAAAAAAAAAGGTGTGGACGGTGAAAAAATTTGAAGTTGGAGGACTTCACTTAGCTTACACTCGCTTGTGTTTATCTTCATAATTTCTTCACTATTGAGTTTATTAAAATTGCTACGGTCTACGAGTTTTTTTCTTTTTTTCTTTAATCCTCGTAGAAGATATCATTTGCAAAGATGGATGTACTTACTGTATACATGTGCGCGTACATATTAATGTATACAAGTACTGAGAAATAATATAGTCGACATCTGAGCACTTGTGAATTAATTATTGATTCGTCTTTCAGAGTCCTACATAATTACCTTGTCTGGCAAGCCGTACGAAGTATGACGGGCTACCTTTCAAAACCATTCCGAGAATCGTACAAAGGTTTACGAAAAGTGCTATTCGGCTCCGAAGGATCGCTGGAAAACTGGAGATATTGCATCGCCGACACAAATAACGTGCTGGGATTTGCTGTCGGAGCACTCTACGTGCGGGAAGCCTTTCACGGCAATTCAAAACCAATAGTAATCACTCGTAACATTTTTAAATTTTTAAATACGAAAAAGAAAAAAAAAACAGAAAAACAGACAAACAACAAAAGGTTTTAAATGAAGAAATTTTACTTTTGTTTAGGCCAAGAAAATGATAAATAATATTCGAGACGCGTTCAAAGAAAATTTCGAAAAATTAAAATGGATGGACAAGCAAACGCTGAGGTTAGCTAAAAATAAAGCCGACTCAATAACAGATATGATCGGTGAGTAGATGAGAGAGAGCGCAACTTGAGCTACGAGCTATTATTAATACCTGCGTGTACAGGTACACGTACGTACACGCATTACCTATTGCGTACCTACGCTGCTATACGTACTTATCGGTTTTTCAATCATTTTTCAGGTTTCCCCGACTATATTCTAGATCCGAATGAATTGAATAGAAAATACGACGGTCTTGAGATCAAAGAAGATGAATACTTTTTAAATAATATTCGCATCAATCAATTTCGAATTAAAGAAAATTTAGAGAAGTTGGATCAACCAGTAAATAAATCCAAGTTAGATATCACTTATTTTGCAAAAACAGAAATGGCTATTTGATAATTTGTTAGTAGGCTCTGGACGCATTACCATCCACAATACTATACGTAAACGACGTACATATATACCTAATTGTACATAATTACCCATAGCTATGTGTGTCGTATAGGCCATGTTACGTAACTCGCATGTTCATATTTTACTTGATACAGAAACGTTAATTAATTCAATTTGTAACCTCACGCAGATGGCTAATGACACCGTCAACAGTAAACGCGTATTATTCGCCAAATACAAATAGAATTGTTTTTCCTGCCGGCATTCTGCAGGCGCCATTTTACGATCAAAATCAACAACTATCTTTAAATTACGGCGCAATTGGCGTAGTAATGGGTCACGAATTGACGCATGCATTCGACGATCAAGGTACGTACTACGTACATCTACATACATACACGTATAATGATGGGTACCTGGCTACTATTGTAGGCCTATACATACGGTTACGGATAGATAGATACGTTCCACCTATACCTAAGAAATAAAAGGAAACCAAACAAAACAAAAAACGTTTCCTTCAGTACCTATCTATACATAGTGTAAAGGTATGTGTTTTATAAATTTTCGTTTTTTTGAAAACATTTTGAATTTATTTAGGACGCGAATACGACAGCAACGGTAACTTAAATCGATGGTGGAAAAACGAAACTATCGAAAGGTTCAAAAACGCCACTCAGTGCGTTATAAATCAATATTCGAATTTTCGCGTGAATGGGAAAGCTATCAGCGGTACGAGAACTTTAGGTACGAATACGACATACCTACCTATTAGCTACATACATAAATACGTATTTGGATTACCAGTAGATAAACTTTACTGTCTTATAATTATATCTATATACCTACTTATCGGCTATCTTCATTACGCTTATTGTGGGACTCAAGTAGGTAAAATAATAGCAGGTAAACTACGAAGCAATGGTGAACGGAGATACTTATATTGAAGAAGAAATGCATTTTTCTTCGTATTTTGCGCACAAATATCGAAAAAATTGTAATACATATTCGGTACCTATATATCTATATAGAAAAAAAAAGATTTTCTTGATTTCATTTCACAAGTCTCAATATACGAATGTCCATTGTTGCCTAAGATTTCTTCTCAACTATGCGATAGAAATGATGAATTCAAGAATAATTATCTAGAATGAAGTGCTTAACAATGTGATTACGTCCGAGCCCTTTTTTCGGTTTTCTCATTAATTTTAAAAATATTGGCATTCCATTTCAAACTACATATCATATTTTTTTGCAGTTTCATCAAAAACGCTTTTTTTTTTCTTCATCTTCTTCAATAAAACAAAATATCAAAAATCCAGCTTAGTTAAGTAACATAATATCGTATGATATGGTTGAAATCCGCGAAGGAATGAGGGTGAAATGTTTGGCAAACGATTAACGTTAAATGCTCTTCCGAAGCTCTATTAAAAACGTAGTTTTTTTTTTTTATGTTTCAAGACAAAAAATCGAAAGTTGGGTTTTACTAAAGGTACTTCAAAATATGATAATATAGGTAGGTATTGAAAGATTTATAACAGTGCTTATAAAAATACATGAGTAAGAACGTAATCACCTAAGGTACTTAGTACCTACGTAAATTGTCGTGAACTGATCATGTTTTTTGTTGGCTCGCCATTTAGGTGAAAATATTGCCGACAATGGAGGTTTGAAAGCCGCCTATCACGCTTATCTGAAATTAAACGACGATAGCTCGAAGGAGTACGCGTTACCGGGTTTAAATTATACCCAAAATCAATTATTCTTCATCAGTTTCGCGCAGGTGAGTAGCCAGCAACGAGTATACTCGTCCTGCTGTATGGTTAACGTTTGTAGTTAATCGTAAATTACCTACCGTCTAATAGGTAAGTAAATGGTGAACACTACTAATCTCCATCGTTATGGTATTTCACGCGCAGGTATGGTGTTCGGCCAGCACCAACGAAGCTTTAGCCTTACAAATCGACAAAGATACGCACGTACCGTCAATGTTCCGCGTTAACGGACCGTTGCAGAATCTTAAGGAATTCTCCGAAATATTCGGTTGTCCTGCTAATTCCAAAATGAATCCGAAATCGAAATGCGAAATATGGTGATATGGCGATAGTTTCGCGTCGATCTTTCCAAAGTTACCAAAATAACTCAACCAAAGCGAAGACTGCGCTCCGTGAATAAATTAATACCTATCTACTGTACGCTTCCAACGCAAAAATTATTCCAAAGCCGAAATACGTAACTAATGCGTGGAGTTTTTTCTTCTTTTGATTCTTTCTTTCAAATTCACATATCAACTAAAGAAGCAAGGGACCTTTTTTTTTTATACCTACGTGCGTGCGATACGCCAATAACGATCTAAGATGAGACCCGGAATCATTAATTGATTTATCTCATCCAGTAACCGGTTGCAACTTTGTATTTTAACTACTACACTTATACGTATAGATGCGTATAGGTACTGTATACTCGTATAGTATATATATGTATGTAGACCTACAATGCTTGCTTTTAACGAGTGAACAAAAAAAAAGAAAAAATAAAAAGAAAAAAAAAATTGTAAAAAAAATGAAAGATTAAAAGTGGAGAAAGTGGCCGCCTTATTATCACCGTGGTATCGTGATCTTGCCATTCAAAAAATCCTCATCTCAATCACTTGTCGTAGTACAAAATATCTGGGTACCTTATGATAATTTTGCGGAGCGGAAGCTTACAAAGTATTTCAATCATCTCCCCGCGAAAGGCGAAACTTATATGTATGTATGTACGTATTTGGGTTTATTGGTTTAACCGTAACAGATGAAGCTGTCGAGTGTAGTTGGTTGTCTACATTTTTACACGTTTTATTGGTCAAATAAATCATTTTCTACTACACATGGGGTTGTAGAGTTGTTTGTAAAAACGAACAAATCCAACAGGTATCAATCAGCAGCCACCAGCCACCAACCAGCGCGACCAAGATATTAATTTTAAAAACCAAACAGTTATTTTTAGGCGCACTCTAGGTACTCGGTAAGTATTATTCTTATTCAGTAAACAACCGTGTTAAGCGAACTATAATCGGAATTTTTTTGCCAGTACCTACTACTACCTACGTTACATCGAAACGAAGCGGAATTTCCGATGATTAATGATTTTACCTATTATCTGAATTCCGTGAGAATTTTTTTTTTATACCTTATTCATTCAAACATCTATCAACAAAATCGTTTGCTCTTTTCTTCTTCTTTTTTCATCAAAATAAAAATATTTTTGTAACATTATTCGTGATAAGTATATATGTAAGTAGGTATACTTTATCTATACAACTATAGATTTTGAATGTAGGTATATTTCTTTAAAAAATTATCGTATTGACGATTTTATAAGATTATCTTCGAATGTGGAAAAACTCTCATAAGTACATAATTATAATAAATTTTATAATGTAAAGTTAAGACTAATGATGTTGCGCTGGAAAGGAATACACACCAGCGAGATACAATTGATATTCCTAATTAAGTAATACCTATACACGGGTGATTTCTCAATTACAAATCTCGATATGCGAAAATAGACTATCTGCTTAAGGTAAGTACGGCAAAGTATATATAGATATACATATATACACTACATAATTATTATTTATGTATAGCTATAGTATCGAACCGAGACATCATAATTTATTCTAGCGTCATACGTATTTTTTAACAAAAAATTTCCAACTATGTACGTGCTGTCGAGGTGAAGAACGCAGGTACTTGAAGTCGTAAACATCGATCATCAAAGCCCCTAAAAAACAGCTTTTCATATACTACAATATTAGATATATCTAGTATCTAATACGTTGTATGTAATCGTAGTGTATATTTTCACGCATATCGTTATCATATGCTACACTTAATTCACATATGTATGTGGTACTCCTATTGTGTGAAACTCAAGGCATAATCTTTTCTTTGGACTTTTTTCCTCCGCAAGTATCCATCCAACTTCGACGTAATTTTGGGCTCCCGTCCGAATTCACAACCCAAATTCGAAACTTCAACTCTAAAATGGGTGGGGGGAAGGGTTAAAATTTTGAATAGGGTTCTTCTAAATTTCGATGGATGTTAGACTATGAATGAATTTTCTTATGCACTTACCATTTTTCATTTTTGAGGCACCTTTACCCTTCAAATTTGACTTGAAAGTGGCATTATTAAAATCAAAATTCGTTAAATTTTCCTTTTTTTTCAAAAATAAGTAGCACATCCTCGGACGCTGTAGAACTTCACCTTAGCATTCATGCCTATGTTTTCAAACAACGGCGAAGAAAAATCAAAATGTCTGTATTCTTTCTTCCTTTTAATTAAAAAGAAAAAAGTGATAAAACAACGTTTGTTTACATTTTTGAATTTTGCCTTTGATTTTGCCACTTATTTGACGATTCATGTTGGTAGCAGAAAGTTTATACAGGCTTTATGGAACATGCGCTATCCATATTATATGATCTAAGCATATACTATACTTTCAAACCTGCTAAAAAGGCTATGAGTTGAGTGATTTTCTTTTTTTAATTTTTCGCTTCATGAATTTAAATCGAAATAAAAAGCACTAATAGCCCTGGACGGTAGATACCAAACAAACGTTCTAAGACCCGGTCTGAGGGGTAAGGAAAATTCAAAATTCACGTATACAAATGATATGCAACGGTTCTTGTGAGACACACTTCAGATTTATCAATATCCTTGTCAGGCCCAGGTATATGCAGGGCTTCCTAACGTTTGTATAAAACTGAAAGCTATATACTTTCAAATATGCACACAAAACATTGCGAATTGGGTCTCGCAACGTAGGATCGGGTCTCGGAAGGATAGCAGCATTTCCAAAATCGGGCCTGACTTTACCGTACCATACCTGTATATATAGTTGTATAAAGTTAAAATAAGAATATAAAAAGGAAAAATATAGCATGAATACCTATCATCATCTAAATCATTTTGTCTTTCATATTATAGGTACCTATATCTACGTACCACACAATGATATCAGTAAATTCGCGTGATATTTATGAAATAAGGAAAACGCAGAATCAGTCGTAAAGTGGTATCATAAAAGAAAGAAATAATTATAATCGCCTTAATCTGTGTCGATAAAAATTTATTTTCTAATCCTCTTAATCAATAATCTACGAGTGTACGACTGTACGCACGTACACATAACGCATATACATCGAGTAGATAGTTGATATGCCTAATTGTCTACACGTACGTATAGAATGTACTAAAAGTCTTGTATACCTAAAGTAAAGAGGCGTATATGGTGAACGGCGGATGTACCAATAGGAATGTATAATTGTACATAATTATGAACCTTTATTCCATGATGTTTCAAATTATTATTGATGATAATGGTAACGAATATTCACAGCTAAGCGAATAGCGTGAGGACAAGTTTTTCTCACTTTTGAAGTTTCATTGCTTAGCTCTAAGTTACAAGGCATAAGGTAGGTTGAACGTGGACATGAGCCCAATATGTGATATTAGGGGCGCGTTCCATTTTCCGAATGGAAAAAATCTTGCTACTGTACAGATGAGAAATACTGAGATAAAATTCAGCCAACCTATTTATATAGGAGTGGTTATTTTAGGTATTTCAAAAACGTTGATGTATGATTTCTATTACAGATTGAAAGAAATATATAGAGATAGAATAAAACTATTGTATGCAGATACTGATTCGTTAATCACTGCTGTAAAAACAGAAAACTTTCATGAAGATATGAAAGATGAATTTAATACATCAGATTATAAGAAAGATGATGTTTATAAAATACCATAAGTTAATAAAAAAAAGTATTAGGTAAATTCAAAGATGAGATGAATGGAAAAATTTTAGAAGAATTCATTGGATTAGCCACTAAATTATACTCTAATAAGGTTTTTGCTTCAAATGACAAACAAATGAAGAAGGCTAAAGGAATAAAGAAGAATATTGTTAGAAATCAAATAACTCATAATGATTATAAAATATGTCTAGAAAATAATGTGACTTATAAGACTACTAAGCAAAAACCGATAAAAAGTACAAAACATAATATTTTTACCATTGAACAAAATAAAAAAGGATTAAGCTCATTTGATGACAAGCGATGTTTAATTGAGGGCCAAATTGACACATTACCATGGGGTTATTATGATACAATAACAAGAGATTAATTTATTGAGTATTTGAAAAATCTTAGAAGAAAAGCAATGGGTGAAATATCAGTTGTGACTACTTAGGGAAGCATAATAAAATTACCTCTTAAAGAGGATAAGAAATTAAATATGTTGCATCATGAGTTTTGGAAAAATATTGAAGATTCTGAATTAGCTTCAGAATTTTATCTCGGTATTTTTGATTTAAACCCTATTTAATAATTTTTTATTTGTTTATTTAAATCTTTTTCTTGAGTTCACTTCTCTTTGTGTTGAATCTTTTAATGCAGGCATTGGTACATCCCAACCCGTACATGAGAAATGCAGAGGGAGAGGTTTTGAATCACTCTGTGACCCGATTGGAAGGATTGACGACATTCATTACACAGTACACACACAGATGCCTATTTGTTGATAACCAAACAGAAGTTTACTTCGGGTCAAAGTTCAAGTGCTCATGTATGAGCAGTTTTAGATATAAATGTTAACGTTGAATCTTAGTTGATTTGATTTTATAAAAATCTGAGTCAGAAAATTTGTGAAAATTTTGGTGTTTATATCTAAAAGATTAAAGTTCAAGTGCTCATACATGAGCAGTTTTAGATATGAATGTTGAAGTTGAATCTGTGTTGAATTTTTCATAAAAAATCTAGGTTGCCAAAATGTTTGAATAAAGTGAAAATATAGTGTTTACCTATATGTAAAAGATTAAGGTTCAAGTGCTCATGTATGAGCAGTTTTATATAATATATGCGACTAATTTATTTTAGTTGGCAATAATATCACCTTTGGTGCTAGGTAGCGACACTTTTAACCATATTTTTTCATCTTTAACGTAGGAATTTTATTTTAATAAAAACACGTGACCGGAACAAACAAATCTTAATAGTAAGTAGCAAGATTTGAATCAAAAATCTGAGTGATTGAAAAGCTAGATACTTAGTTTGAAAAGTTGTTAACATTAACTCATGTTCTGGGGGACCTTTTCGAGTCACGAAAAGTTGAAAGAAAATTGAGGAATCATCAAGTGTGGGAAATTTCGAAGAAAATATACAGAATTAATAAAAATTGGATACAAAAAATGAAAATATATAAAATGAGTGAAATGAAAAGTAGGATGAAAATGAATAATTTGTTTTAAAAAATGGTTAAATTATTGATTTGAAAAACTGTGAATTTTTGTTTTCCTGAGAGTTGAAAAAATAGGGTTGATGTAAAGAAAAACCAGATGGCGCGCCGCAGAAAGAATATAATATATTTACTCACCTTTTTTAAATCCTGTGTGGGCCACTGTACATGAGTGCTATTTATAGCTCATAATAATTGAACTTATTAAAGAGGAAAGAGAGGAAAGAAGAAGAAGAAGAAGAAGAAGAAGAAGAAGAAGTAAGTTGAAAACTCAGCTCAAAAAAAAAAGTTGAGGAACCTAACAACAATAACGTAATAATAAAAGCGTTTGGGAAAATCTTTTGCCCATCGTGGCAAGAACACGAGAATATTTCATCATACTTAGGCTAGGCATTTATAGCAGCAGCTATCGGTACTCGCGATATACATGCGCGCGAATTTGCTTCGACCAAAATAATATACGTTAATCAACGTTGTAAATTTCGTCATCGCGTCGTATGGGAATCGCGAATTCAATAATTTAAACTCGCAAACCGCGTAAAAAATATTTTTTCATTTGAAACCATCTGTCATGTGTCATCAGTTCATCACTCATCGAACACAATACAACACGTACACATTCTCAAGCGATAAACGAACGATTACGTATCGCAGCATGTAAACATCGAGGAAAAAACTAAATTCGCGCTCGGATTTACACATATACTGCAGACCTAACCTTTCTCAACAGCAGCCGTACCCATCTTCATCATTTCGGGTAGGTATATTTTATTCAATAATTATTGTTCTTTGTCAATGAATAATTCCTAATTGACAGAAAAAAAAAAAAAAAGGAAAGAAAAGAAAAATCATCGTTAAGTTGACCTTAATAGTTGTCGCTTCGGCGCTCCCTGCCCCCGCCCCTCCCTTAAGCTGAGATAACAATTAACGTTGCGTTGCGTTGTAACATTGAATTGCGATTTTCAACTTTGACTATATCGCAAGTAATAACAAAAAAATATCGAAATGTCAGTATTTTTTGGCACCGACAGATAAGGTCTTATACGTAGCACATAGGATACCGAAGGAGGATGACTATTTTATTTTTTTACCATAACTCATGTTTCATATTCGTAAGTATATCATGCAATCGTCGGTCGAGTTGTGATAAGGATAGTGTCGTCTGTCGTGTTTACCAACAATGTACGCGTCCAGCAGTCGTCGCCTGGTCTTCGTCGTGTAGTGTTTTCGTTATCGTTTTTGTCTTCGCTTCGCAGTACCACCCTCATCACCACCGTCATTGGTGCTGGCATTGCCCGCTTGTCGCTAAAGTTTCGAAAAAAATCACCAATCAGTCCTGTAATCAATCGACGTGCGTAGTGTGCTCAGAACTCAGAAAATTATAGCCGAGTGCGGTGCCTCCAAGTCGATCATCGGCTATCTTCGTTTTTCGTCGAACAACGAAGGTATCGCGTAATTGCGACTAGCGAGTAGTCCTATGACACGTTTGTTGTACGAGTAGTCGTAGATGTGTGACTGACTACTACGAGTACGAGTATTGATATTCACACATTTTACCTTCGTATTTTACGATATGTTCTTATGTTCTTAAACTCGCGACTACGACATTTCGTTCGCGTCCAGTTTTAAATCGTAAGTCGTTCGTCGCGTCGCTTTGATAGGTTTTTAATTTTTCTTCTTTCTTCGAGTTCAGGTTGGCTCTAAATACCCGCACTTGGCTTAATTACCATACGTTGATGCGTTTTACACTACACATCCACATAGGTACCACAGATTATTATACTAATCGATTAAACGAACCAATTTGCCGGTGTTAATGATTCCCCTATTGTCGCCATGGTTAGGTGAGTAAATTTATTAATGGCTAATATTTTCAATCGTTATATTATTCATAATACATAACAGACATTACAAATTACATATTGTATCTACTCTCTGATAATAATTTTTCAAGCGACAAAAATAAGTGCCGTATGTATAATTATTACTTATTTTTTATTTTCTTCGAATCTAACGAGAAAAGTAGAAATTACGAGTTACTCAGTTACCACAGAACACAGCATTTGCGTGTGCCTATAGTGACTAATAATGCGATAAAAGTAATATTCTTCCAATTTCCGTCATCTGTTTCATATACGTATGTCTACCTACGAGTAGAGTGTACGTAGATGTATTT
>VFXL01000073.1:0-60001 GCA_009761765.1 Phenacoccus solenopsis | reverse complement strand
ATTATTTTACTTTACACTTCTTTCTATTCTTAAGATATTATTTTATTTTATTTCTTTTTTTTTCCAATTAATGTAAAAATTCACGATTTACTGGCGAATGAAAACTTGCTCAACGTCACCATAATTTCTTTTCCAATACCTACTCAAGCTTAAAGTGTATTTTTTTCGAGCTAACATGTTCATCGCTTATTCACCATTTTATCTTATATTTTTCAGCCCATAAATAGCTGTATTTCATTAACGCTTATTCGTCTTATTTTGATTAAATCTCTCTAGAAAAACGAGTTAATCAGCTTATTTGTAAATCCGCCTTGCTACCGTTAAAGACGGAAGTTAAAACTTGGTTAACATTAGAAATAATGTCTACCACCAGATTAAAATTATGAAGTCGACTTCATCTGTTGTTGAATTTTTTACTCCTTAAGACACCGATTGTAATTAACTCGTAGAAGCCTATTCTTCTGATTATTTAATAAGCATTCTTGTCCTAATGAACCAGTGCTTGTAAGCAAATTAAATAAACCAATACAAGGAGTCATAAGATTTTTAGTTATTGATGTAAAAGTATAATAAATCGTATTTTCACACGATATCAAAGTAACCTCGCTTAGTTATTATAAATTACAGTTACTCATTTAAAATTTTAGAACGTTTTTCTTCAAATTTAATTTAAATTTATTATTTTTCATAATATTGGATATAGTTTTCAAATTCAATTTTGTTCAAATTTTTTTTTTTTTTTTTAAGAACCACAAATTATTAATATTATAGTAATAAATATCATTACTAAAGTTCAGTTTTCAGTGAGGGTATGTTCTCACTAGCAAATAATATTGGAAATCTTTTCACACCAAAGCCAGCACCGAAGCTGAAATTCCTACTCAATATCCTGCCAAAAAATCAGTTGAGAAGTTAAATTAGGACCAATACTATTTGCTGAGTTTGAACTATTTGAGTCCTCTCAAATATTTTTCAATTCTCAATTCAAGTTGAGCTTTTAATTTGTAAAAGTTCAAGCATTGTTGTTAGTGAAATCAGTCCTATAATTATAGTATCACTAAACACATCTGAGAAGTCAGAACTGGGATATGTTGCAGTCTTTCGTGGCAGTAATCACGAGGGTGTTTTTTTTCAAAAAGTGAAGGGGTTGGTAATAAGAATTGCTAAACGAGCTCAAAAAGATGTCAGAGAAATTTTAAGTCCTAATTCAATTTTTGGACACCCTGCTCCCCCCTCCTAAAATAAGGTCGAAGTTTTAAACACTTAAAAAAAAATTAATATTTTGACGCTCAGAGTGAAAAAATTTTAGCTCCCAATTTTTCTAAAATTACGGAGGTCAAAACTATTTTAAAATTTTTCGAAAAGCGGACTTATTTTAGACAATTTTGAATTCAAGAGAAAAGATATGCTCGAGATCTTTTCAGTAGCGTAATTAGGAAGTTCTTTTGAGGGTGGGGAGGAAGGTGTAAAATGTTGATGACTCTTGTGTTCTTTTATTCCTCTGTCAAGACCTTAACCCCAAAAATGTATGTTAACTACAAAATAAAAATATTCGGCGCTTAATGACTTCATTTTAAATTAAATATATTTAAAATTATATTTTTAATCATTTAAAATTACAACTTAAAAGTTTAAACTAAGAAAATAACTGTAGGACCTTAGTTTTAGAGCCGCATAGTCGAAAACTTCATCCACCATTACTAGTATTTTCTAGTGTGAATGTTAGCTTCATTACCATATAAAAAAACCTCTGGTTGGGTTTAAAAACCCTAATCTCTACCCCCCCCCCAACCTATTTACACCACTGAATCTTTTAGCATTAAAAAGCTAAGACTTAAGAAATCCCTGTGTAGTAATAATTGAGCAAATTGTACCTCTTGAGTTCGAAATGGCTTGAACTGAGCCCATACTTTGCACAGCGCACACGTCCAATAAATCACTCATTTTGTGACCAGTTGTCGAAGAGAAAAAAAGTAAAGATTTTATATTTTATAAATTTATTTTTTCTAGTATAGGTATGCTTTATTTATTTCATTTTTCAGTTTTTAACAATCCCAAAAGCAGGGGGGTCAAAATTTACGGAGCAGGCACAACAATCGAAATATGTAGGGACGCCAATTGGGTGAACCGCCACTATCTAAACCATTGCAAAAACTCAGTTAAGAGACTTCTTGTCCTTTGGAATAGAATACATCTGTCGCTCTCCACACATTACAGAAACTAATGTACATCATAAGGGCTGAAAAGACGACAAAATTATGCAAATCAATATCTTCGAGCAATACTAGGCAAGTTTATTTTTTACCTGATAAATTAGCTCGATTTCATCGGTCACGAATATTGTGGAATTTTGTAAGGCGGCGACGTGGGCAAAGATATCATAACCATTGCTTAGTCGGCAACACCTTAATATTATTATGGTAACTCAAACCCAACATTATTCTCTCTTTTATTATATGCGTTGGAAAATGCCCATAAATTACCAACGGCGAGAGATTTGCTAATTAAATTATTGGTTGGGTATTTCTTCGTTTCTAGTTGCAATTTTCTCGACTCGAACTATAAACGGTAAAGATCGAAACCATAATGCTTTTTCTGCAGTAAAACCTATTTTAATATTTTCCGCTGGAAATTTGACGCCGTTGGGATGGTAGGTTTAGGAAATTGGACGTGTTTCAATTTTAATAGCTCGATAATATATTTGTAAAGTTCAAAATGGCAATGTCTTGCGTTTCCTTTCGCGTAAAGATTTGGTTGTTTGAACGGGTAATTTCTAAAGACGCGCGCCGTTTCACATGATATTAAATTTACCGAAGCATCGCAGTTTAGGCGTGCTTTGCCTAAATATCGGAACGATGCGGCTTAATTTATACGAAAACTGAACTGACCTTCGAAAGTGGGTAAATTAGATACCGTAATTTACACAGCATCGGGTAAGTATAGATAGGTATGTTGTCACCGCTTATACGCGAAATTTCGCCCCATCTTTTCGAAAACTCGAGAGAAAAAAAAATTAAGCTCGGCACCTCGCAAAATGTGTAGGCACCTACTCGACGAATTTAAAATATTTTCACCACTGTATACCGAATATAAATCTACTCTCGAGATTCAAAACTTGACTGCTACGATTTAGAATGAGAAGAAAAACGTTTTTGAAAAAAAGAGCCAGCCCGAAGATAGCATTAACGAAAAGCTATAAACAAACCGCGCACTCCACCTTTAGAGTCTTTTTAATTCTGCAAACTTCCATAAATTGTGCGATTACCAACAAAACGAATTCGCTGCTTACGCGGCCTGGCGTATTTTACCCAATATACACCCTCCAATGTGTCCCCTATATACCAAAACGAGCTGGCTTTAAAACAAACCAAATGTTCAGCCCCAAATTTTATTAAAATTAATGACTACCTGACTCCTAAGTAATATAATAAGCTTACGAAAACTATATATCACATATACGCGAAAATGTTTTATCTTTTAAAGATTTATGGGTCCGATTCAAAAATCTTCGGTAGGTTCTTTAATTACGAATACTAATTGACCGGTAAGCTATTTCCTCAATTCGACGTTTAATCCGTTATTTATGAGAAAGGTATTTATTAGCATGAGGTAACATAGGATGCGACGAGTTGAGTATTTGTTAATTCGCTTTATTAAAGTTTAAGATATATTAATGTTTTGAAAGTTTAGTACAATACAAGAGGGGCTATACCTTTATTTATGTACACGATCTTAAGTTGCAAAAAACAAAAAGTTGACGAACGCTTCATCTATGTGTATTGATTTCATACATAGGTTCTACTAACCTATACTGAGATTCAGCTGCGCACACGTTTTTTAAAACACTAAAGAAAGCGTAGTTTTGGCACACCTACACTAAACTATTCATTTTTACCAATCATGGACCACCTCACTTCCGTTTGGTTTTGGTCAGTTTTTCGTGGTAAAAATTATATAAAATGAAATTAGTTGATTTTTTTTTTTCTAATTCGTAAAAAATTTATTTTTGAATTTATAGATTGCCTTAAAATATCTACTGAAAGGGAAATTAAAAAACAAGACTAGAGACAATCACATTTTACAATTTTAAAGGAAATTGAATAATTTATTCAATGGAGCGACATAAATAAAAACCCCTCTAGCCACAGGGCCTGTACAGTGTACAGCGTACATGTGGCGTCTATTGATGAAAAAAAAAGTTAGGTAATTATACGAAGAAATTAAATTTTCTTAAATACAGGTGCGAACTTCTAAGAAGACAATAATAATGGGAATAATTCCCTGCGTTCAAATAGAAGTCCTAAAAGTCCTTTTTTTTTTCAAAAAATTTTCCATTAAAATATAATAAATCCTAAATTACAATTTTTAAATTGGAAATTATTTCATCAGCAACCAATACCAAATCTAATGAGCAAAGTAATTTCAAAGCTTATAGAGCATACCTTTACCTCCACTCAAGATTTGAGTAAAACCATAGATTAACATGCTTAATCTATGGTAAAACTCAATTTTGAAACGAATCAAAAATATGAAAAATACCTCCAAGTGCGGCTTACCTTTCCCATATGACATTATAATCGAACGAATTCGACCTTTTCTTTACCCCAATCCCATGATGAGGATCATACCTCCACTCACTTGCCTATCTCAAAATCACCTTTGAGGGTAAATTTGGAAACTTTAGTGTACTTTTCAGTTGTCATTTCTATTTATCACAGGGCTCTATATTTACCCAAATTCAACTATTTGAAACTCCTCAAGTGTACCTAAAATTTCGAGGGCGTACCATTTTGAATGTATTTCGCTCCAAATTTACGTGATATGGCCTCAACTGATTCCACATATAATATTTAAGCTCTTCAGGTCGATTTGGTGAGGATATATGGACGATTCGTGAAATCTTATTTATAACTTGATGCAGTAGACAACCTCAATAACCCAATTTTTGGCTTTAACTCTCCTCAAACTCAATTTGGGAGGCTTAAACATTGAAACTTTGGTATTCTCAACTCTCTTTATAATATGACATAATCGAAAATTTTGAGCCTTATACGGACATTCGACTTCAGCTCAAAATTTGAGTAAAAATTGAATTTGAATCGAATGTAAAATTAAAAGAAAATATTCATTTCATATATTGGTGAGATCATGCATTCGCAAAATTTTGAAAGGATAAAATTATTTGTACGAATTATTTCTCTCTAAAAAATGTTTTTCCCACTAACTCCCTTCCAAACTCACTTAGGTATCTGAAATTTGAATATGCTAGTCACTTTAGCTCCCTTTATAATATGACACCATAATCAAACATTCCATTTTAATGATCTACCCAGAAAAATGCTTTCACTAGCAGACGTTAAAAATTAATGTTTTAAGTCTACTTATGGCCAGCTTGCTAAAGCAAGTGTTTTTTTATTGACAGAAAAACCGAGAAACATATTACGCTACCCAGTATGTAGGGTACATTCTTATCTATCGACGGACTTTACATTGCTCTTGCTACTCATTAGTCAAGTGAACAACGTTTATATTCCCACCTTAATTTTCCCGCAATTTTTATATTATTTTTTCAAAATCTGAAGTATCTTGAGCATCCAGTAGCTAGAGATCTACCCCCAAAACGACTCAGGCAGCCGTCTGATCTCTACTCACAAGTGCGCATCACAGCTGAGATCCATATTGAATTTTGAAAACAATGTATCCGGATATCTTAATTAAAATTTTACCCTTAGCAAAAATTATCGTCTAAACGTGATACCAAATCGAAATACAAAACAAACTGTACTTCAATTCCATTAACGCTAATACGAGTTACTCACGTATATCGCGCAATGTACACATATATTACAAAAGATTCAGCGGTAAAACGTTTTAATCCGTACCCAACAGAAAATTAATATAAGCCTCGTGCATAAGAACGAATTAGAAAAAAAAAATCCATTGATAGAAATTTTTCATTAAGTTAATCTCTTCTACATTTTGTATTTGTTCGAAAAGGTGGAAAAGGGAAAAACAGTAGGTAGGATTAACTCGACAATTTGCATTTTTTTATTGCTAAAAAGCTAACACAACACAATCTTTTAAATATAAACTGAAGAAAAATGAAGAAAGAATTTATTTAAAAGGGTCATTTAGGGAGAGGACAAGGATGAATAATTTTGTCTCTTAGAAATACGCGTCAAGGCTATACGTTTTCCTATAAGGGTTTTTCCCCTGACACGACCGGCAAGAAATGGGATTTAAATGCGCAATGAAAACTTAATTTCATGGGCTAGATTGGATGTAAAAAAATTTTATTTCTTTTTAAAACAGTGGGCTCCAAACAAGGCCACACATTTAATACGCGTAATTTTTGCCATTGTACGACGAACAAAACCATTCGTTTAAAAGCAACTCAGCGAATACCTCAAAAGTACAAAAACTTTAAACCGCAGCTTTAATTATACAACGCGGTTGAGGCTTCGTAGAAAACTTCCCTACAAATAGACTTAATTACACGAATTCCGGTGTACCGGTATGGTTTTTGAATCGTTGTAATGCTAAAGAGCGCGCGTACTGAATAGAATTTATTACTATCAGTACATCTCCGAACTCATTTAACGATGTAATTTACCGTCGTACAGCAATGATATTCTCATATATGGAATTATTCGAATACACGTGTATACAGTATACGTATACGCTGTACTACCTGGTAGATAGCGTATTCGAACAACGTTGTCGGATTAATGCAGTAATGAGAAATCTCAATTCGTTTTGCGGTATTGTGCATGGTAAGCCCCGTATAATCGCAAAGGATAATCTATGTTATTCGTACTTTTTTCAATTACCAGAGCATAAAGTGACGATTCAAAGTTCCTTCACATTTATATCAAGATCGTACTCCCTTAATTTTTGAGTACCCTTTGGCTATGAAGTGAACGAAAAAAAAATACTAAAAATTTTAACACTTGTCATATGATCACAAATGATCGGATGGTGCACAAACATAGGAAGACTTCTCTTCCCGAATGCTATCCTATCTGCGCACTATGGCTGATACATATTTTGTATCATCTATTCTTACTTATCAAATAAATGGACGAAAAATACAAATTCAAGATGAGCTCGAATTAATGCCGAATGTATGTCAATAAATATCAATATTTTTATCTAATTAACGAGTACGAGAAAAGTTTCCAAAAAAAAAAAAAACAATTTCGTTTTTTGCATTGCATAGAGTAGGTATACAAGACAAACTGGTATCATAGTTCATATTCCCCAAGTTCCTCCCATTTGAAATATCGACAGCTGCAAAACGAAATTTTTTGTTCTTCACGTACTTCCACAGTAAGAGGTAATATAGGTATGTATTGGCAAAATATTACCCACAATAAGTACTTGGAAAATTTTAGCGTATATTATGGTATATTCAATAGATGAACCTACCTAATGAAGAAATCGATCCACTTCACCATGGTCGTAATTAGTCATTTTTTTAAAACAATAGTATGACTACAAATTAAATTGTTAAAGAAAGTTACAACCGCGAGAAGTTTTATGACTCGAAGCGATTAAATGTTTCTGACACAGAAACAATGAAACTCTCTCCGTAACTTCATATGCGTATAGCAGCTTTCGAAGTAGGAAAAATAAAAATTTAAAACTAAACGACAAAACTCATAAACATGTACAAAACTTCACCTGTATAAAGGTAACGAAGCTTAACAATATATTAGGTTGATCGTTGATATAAATTTTAGTTAGGTACCTACCAATGAGTAAAAATAGCTTTAATGATAAAAAACATCAACCCTAGCTTGTAATTTTTTCCGGTCACCTCGACATAGGGGAAAAAATATACCTAAAATATTCCATGAATCAGCGATATACGGCGGAAAAATACGCGCATCATATTTTAATGCTGAAGCAAACATAGATATTCGGATCGAAAAGTAAATGTGGTTTTATTTATTTGTCTTTGTTAAATAAATCTGTACGATGTAATATTTATGGAGCAATTAACGAACTCCAGAAGCGTCGGTAGCGATGGGTTTAATACTAATGGTTGCCGTATTGTCACCTAGAAACGATCACTCACAGTTAATTTGTAGTTTGGTACACGGTATATCTGCACACTCGCAATGTACTATGGATCCGCAAACCACCTGAATGATCCAAATAGTGTGGGGAATAAATGTTATATATCTATAGTCTATTGTTTTATTCTTACTGAATGCAATAAAGTCGAAGAATTGTTTGATTTTGACGTCGTCGTATTTTCTTTTTGACATTATTATGCAATGAAAGTAGTGTTTAGAATTTATATTCACGTGAATTTACCCTTGATAATTATACCTGGAAAGCGGCAGAAGGGTGAATCCAGAAACGGTTGTGTTACGTTATTATTACTTTGAATGGCTTCTTTGTTGATGGGGGTGAGTTTTCTGTACTATTGCGCTCGCGTACTAGATTTCGCTTAGAATCTAATTGATGTGTGGACAAAATTTCATACCTAATAAGAATCATAATACATTTTATCATATCATTAAATAATAATAAAGTAAAACTTCGTAGAGTACTTGCTTCAGTTTTGTATCATTATCAATTTACCATTAATGTACAGCCACTCCATTAATCATCGTATTGCTACATCAGTTCACCATCGAGTTCATCACGCGATCACGTCTGCCGCTCTGCGTCTTTCTTTTCACGAATAATATTTAAAAACAGAAGTAGTTAGGTACTTTAACTATAAATATCGTAAATATAATAAGTACTTATAATTTTTTGTGACTATGCACTATTCCAGTAATTTTCCATACGTTCGGGTCTATATAAACATTACAAATGACCAATCTGTTCAATATTGATTAACGATCCCAATCGATTAATCTTAAAAAAATCTAATTTCCACTTATTAAAGTTAGTAAGGAGCACTCCTACAGTCGATTAACAGCATTAATTGTGGAAACACTACCTAATCAGTAACTATGGCGTCATAAATGATAACCAGAATGAAAAAAAAGGATGGAAATAGTTAAAAATGGCGAAATAATGAGTACGGTTCTAGATCTCTAGAGTGGTTGTGGTGGTTGTAATGTGATCATATTTTTATAGTTATATTTCGGTTATAATGACTGGAGTGGTTGTGATGTGATCATATTTTCATTGTTATTTTTTGGTTATAGTGATATCAATAACATTTACTAGTATTCGATATGATGTTTGTGTTATGTGTACGATAATAAATTACTTTGATGACAACGCTATATTTCGTTCGCAAAACTTGGAAACCATGTGCTCAACATAGCCAACCTCAGGTAAACTTCATGATTTATTATTCAAGATTCCTATTATCAAGTTTTTAATTCCTGACGATTGCGACATAATCACAAAGTAACCAGTAACCTTGTGATCTCATCATTATAACAAACCTAAGAAATAAACGATAGGTGCCATTGAAGGGAATAATGAATACTTACCTTCTGTACTAGCTGCCAAGCAATATTAAATTTATGTAAGATAACGAGTTCTCAACAAATATCTGCTTATGGTAAACTATAGTATTAGATCTTTTTCATTAGAAAAGCTATGTTTCAAATCTTAAAAAATGAATCTTACAAAATTTTACCATCTCGCTTCTTCTTGTGCTTTTGTTAGAGTTTCATTACAATAGGTATACTTTATTACAGTCGGTATTATACATGTTAGTATGGAGAGAAAACTGCTGCGAAATTAGAAAGATTAAACGAGCAGCGTAACTAAGCAATAAATTTTAATGTGTGTTTAAATCTAAAGAAATATTTCTGGAAATTTTAATTCTTAATTCTTAAAAGTAAGTTTAAATAACTTAATCTGTACAAGATGTCTGAAAGGTCTTTATAAAGATAATGAACTTACAAAGGTATTAATACCAACAAACTTTCTACATTCATAAAATAATCACAACCGCAGCCTTTAAAGTTTTATCTTAGATTAAAAACTTATTTTCCTATGCATATTTACATGATAGAAATGGATTATTATTGATTGAATATAAATTAAACGAAAAGGCGTTTAAAAACGTAGTCTCGTATTGGATTTCCTATTTAACTTCGTTGAACTTTTCAAAATAAACAAATGTTAGATGCGGGGAGTAATGTACCCACCTATTTTTCCTCGCTTGTATTAATTTCTGAATTATATTTTGCTGATTAATCGTAAAAATCAACATGCATCTATAATATTTAATGGTGTGTAAGGTACATATGCTGATATTACTACTACGTAGGTAATTAACCATAACACCTTGTAAGTATCTATATGAGAATTGCGATTGGTGATGAGTTACAGTTGAGATATTTTGTTGATTTGTTCTTTACGAACTTTGTTGAATCTCATATATTATGGTACTTATTACCTATTAGGTACATCACATATTCTTGTGATTCATATAGTTGAAAAGAAATATAACCAATGAATTGTGAACAATTTTGATTTGAGTTACTCTCCTCCTTCTGTATTAATATTCGATAAATTTCGTAATGCGTTAAATCAGTACAATGATCCACAATAAAAGATTATTCATAATTAACATATTTTACAACGAATACAACCATGATTCCTCAGCTTGAACCATCTTTTAAAATCAACTTAACTTTTCGCTTAACTAAATAAAATATTTGATTCAGCTTATGTTAATAGGGGTGCTAAAAATGAGGGTGGCTTATTGACACTCGCAGACGTAACGAATAAGGGTTCACTTACATACGTAGTCGCCATTTAACGTGATAAATATTTAATCGAAATTGTGTGTACAAATTGACGAAAGAAGGGTGATCTGGTGAAAGTCAAGTACAAAGGTAATAAGAAAAATGCCAAGATCTATTGCAAGCAACGATACTGGCTGGGGAACGAAACACGTTGCGACCATACATTACGAGGGTAATCTTACCATGGAAAAATCTCTGGTATCGAAATTTAATCTAAACAGATGTCCATACGCTACGGTCAAGAAATGTAATAAAAGAATGAAATGTCACGACGAGTTATCATTGAAAAATTTAAATAAAAGTAAAATTGATATCGTTACACGGGCAACAGATTGAAGTGAAGGCATTCGACAATTCGAATTTATGCTGGGAGTATTACGATGAACGTCAGCATCGCAATTTATGAAATATAAACGCATGTCTTCGACGTTTGCAGTTCTCTGCGACAACTTGTCATCTTCGAAAACCTTAAAAATACGAAAAAGCTACGTTTGGCGATTTGCAATATTCAATTAAGAAGATAACATGGCAGCAATCGAATCACATTGTATTTGAAGTCCTACAGCGAGTACGAAATCTCTACTCGAGATCAACTCGGTAAATTGCTTATGACAACGTATCCAAAGCCTAGAGTAAAAATATGCTAAGTCATTCGCCAATAAATCTTCAATTCGGCTGTAAGGTTTACACGACGCTCTTGTATGTCAGTTGTGGAAGTTTATTTTAAGTTATGTGTAAAGTTTCGTGCGTAAAGACGTATTACATCAATTTTAACAAACTACCGATGTCAAAGTTTAACATGTTATTTTGACGCTTGCGCAATTTATATCCGAAATGTATTCATTTCACTCTTCATCTGTTCGCTTTTAACGCTTAAAGCGTAATTAATTTAAACTTATTCGAAAACTGCCTGCTAGTATTTGGTTTTCTTTAAAAAGCGTCTGTCGATGACATGTATTTGAGTGAAGTAGTGCAACTAAGCTCACGTGTGCTGACGCCAGAGGGGACTGAGGTTCAGAAGCCTTCCCATGAATGTCTTTTAAAAAGATATAAGTTTGGTATCTTATTATAATTATCGAATAATTTCGTTATAGTAATGGTAGACGTGTCAGTTAATAGTAGTGTTATGTATTCAGAATAGATTTTTTTTTTTTTTTTACGTGCCATGTACAGCAACAATGGCTAGAGGCACAGCAACAATCTAGATTTTACTTGTTAATCCTGTGGACTTTAGAAAAAAGAATAATTTATCAATTTGTGCCTGATCATCTGATAGAATGTCCTTTAAAGTATTAGACTTAAGATATTTGGACCGGTGAGATTGATAAAGAAGGCATTCAGTAAGGATATGTGAGACAGTTATGAGGACATTACAGGAGGTACATATAGGAGGTGGCTGCTTGGCAAGGAGGTGTTGGTGAGTTATGAGGGAGTGGCCAGTACGGAGACGAGTAAGAATGGATGCATGTCAACGGTTATGTTGCAGAGAAGTTTTCCAGATGTTTATGGTAGGTATAATACTTTTGAGTTTGTTTGAATTTGGGACATTTGACCAGTATGACTGAAATTCTTCGAATAGTAAGGATTTGGCATAGGTTTTCAAATCTTTCAGAGGGATATCTATATCTGCGATTGGGTGGTGGAGGTAAGATTGTTTGGCAATGCAATTTGTTTACCTATACTTTGTTCATATTTTTTGTAGTGAATTAAAAACTGTAGGCTATATGTTGAATTTTTTTCACTAGGTAAGAGTATATGAGCGTAGCCTTTTTGAGAACCACAATAGGAGAATTTGACAGGTGAAAAGTAACCTTTTTGAGAACCACAATAGGAATTATAATTAGAGTAAAGAATCGTTCTGCAACCAAACTAGTTTTTACGAGTTCTCATTTTTATGTATAGGTATAGACGTACATAATCTTACATTATTAAGCAGCGTTCATACGGTAACGATTGCAATGTATAGCATTTTCGGTTTTCATATTGCACTATTCGTTTCAACTTGTCTAATTTTTAGTAGGTATGTTAATCAGTACTGAGTGGCGATTCTGGAGTATTGCAATCTGTTATTTGAATTGCACAGAAATTAGGAAATTACCTGCATTCGATGAGGAAAAATAGATAAGAATATCGACCTTCTTGAATAATCATCCCAGTTAACTTCAGATAACACCTTTAGCCAAAACAACGAGATTTACAAACAGATACCAATTTTTAGCAGCAGATATACGAAATAATGGCGTTATTAAAAGTTATTAGTACGAAAAACAAATTAAATTTACTGTATGATAGGTATCAGTACAAGTTGAGAAAAGATAGAAGTGATGAAACAGTAAAAAGTTGGGTTTGTGTAAACAAGAAATGCTCAAGGAGTTTAAAAATCGATGGTGCGATGGAGAAAATTCTATATGATAATACTCGAAATCATGATCACCCGGCACTTTTAAAGCTTGGTTCTCAAATATGCCACTTTGTCTTAGGAGCGGATCACTCTTCGCTCACAGTTCATTTTTAGTTGAGAATCTCGTTGGTTCTCAAAAAGGCTACTTTTCGTCAGGAGCATCATTAATCAAATTCGTCTGGTTCTCAAAACGGAACCGTCGAGAGTATATTGCCCATACATATTTTTGTAATGTATTGACTGAGTTGAACGTGGAAATTTTTTAAATTTTTTTCAATTATTACAGTTTGAATTTGAATGAAATTTGGTATATAAGTAGATTAAATAAATGATAATTCATTAAATAATGTATTTTTTGATATTTTTTAAACATACATCGATATTTTTCTAGGCCGAATTTAGTAGATTGTTGAAAATTAGGGAGTAACAAAATTCTTATGTTTCTGTTTCCAGTATTTTTCATTTTTTTTGGGTTGGAAAAGTGTAACTAAGAGGCTACGATATTTATTTTTATTTTTTAATATCGATATCTTTGATATTTCTGAAAATACTAGAAGTATCGACATACATATCGATGTTTGCATCTCTATTTCATAAGTATACTGCACGAGTTGGAATCAGTTTTAAAATGTAGCCTAAACACATACAAAATTGTATACGCAAGATATATTCAGAATTACTTTTTTCACTCAAATTGCCATAACTTGAGTGAAAAATCTAACAAAATTCATACGCTATGTTTGAAGAAAATATCCCATCCTTCTCTATATCGATCAATCCTATCTGCGATCCTGTATGCGTGTATTTCTTTGCTGAAAGTATCAGCCAATTTCCCACTATGGAATTTCCAACTATGGTAATATACTCGAAGATGGATGCTTTTTCTAAATCATCGATGTACAGCGGCTAGCTGTTTCGACACTTTTGCAATTAACTAATGCGTTCAGTTTTGATCTTTCGGGTAGAGCAAAAGGATGACACGGAATTTCGCAAACGATTTACGGTTTTTCAAATGAACGGACAGATGGTGGTACCACACAATGCGCGATTCGCACCTGCGTCACAGATTTCTTTCTTTGTGTTCAAAATGACCGCGCGTGTATTTCCGCATTACCTCGACTGATACGTTAACAGTTCATCCATCAAATAATTAGCGAACCCCAACTCAAATTTCATGCCGTTCTGACTAAAAAGTATCATACGGGTGTATCGCTCACTCGGTTTTCATTGTCATAAACTGCCGGTTAATTAATTATTCAACCAGGAATTTAAATCGGCCGCGAGCCCTGCAAATACCACGATTTGTAACACATTTTTATCAACCGACAAGGAATTATACCGATGTTGGCAAATTTTTCAGCGTCAATTATAAAGCGTTGTGCTTGAGTAGACGATGAAATGTAGCTCGGTTAAATGGAATGGTGTGGAAAGAACTAAACATCGTGAGCTTATGATATAAGCTTTCAGTCTAGATTTTTCTAGTGAGAAAAAAATTGCTTTATACTACACTACATTTATTTTTATTCTATGTTTCGAATGGAAAGAAAAAATTCATGAATATTTTTCACAGTGTAAAGTTAAAAAAAATGTTCTACTAGTTTCAATCGTATTTTTATTACAAAAATTACCTGTTTGTGTAAAAAAAATTGATGTCGAATGGGTTTTTTTTCATAGTTTCAGCTTACTTATGACTAAATGGTAGTAATAATCTGTCTACCATTTGATTTTACTTTTTCAAATTTCCATATTATTTAATACCGACAAAAAAAAAAAAAATACTAAAATAGGAAACCAAAAAAACTAAATAGATTTGAGTACCTACACTCAGCGTTGCCAGATATCATCTTTCACATATTCAACCCCACTATAATTCGAGAAAAGGATTTAATACAAAAATGGATTTGACGGATAATATAGCGGAATTGAGAAGTTTTACCTTTGCGTTAAGATAGGTACGTGGTGGCGGAATTTCGCCGTAAAAATATAACTCGCGTAAACATATTACCGCAAATTCCAATCGTCCGATAGCATTGGAACGTAAACGTTCGCTGAAGAAAAATCTTACCGACGAGGCTTCCTCTATAATCTTTAAAATGGGAAACTCCGCTAAATCGGAACTCAGCAGTTTACCGCGTATATCGTAGTAATCCTGTTATACAATTATGCGCATGGTCAAGTAAATAAGATTTGGCGAACATAAATGCTATGTATGAATATGGACGTATTTACCAAATGTATGTGGAAATATTTCATTCGGCCATTAAAAGAACACGCTAAACGGATTATCGATGAGAGAAGAATCTGTTGGGTGGAATTTAATAATTTGTTCGCGAAATAAGTACGCTGTGAATTAATATCGACGGCGAATGATATTCCAAGGGATATTTTTCGAATTATTTCGAGGAACATTAACTTTTTTTTATGCTGAAAGCAGTGGAATTTTAAAAGAAATTTCGCATTTGTGCAGAACATTTTCTTCAAGTTTTAAGAAATCGAAACCTGAATATAATAGAAGTATGATTGTTCTCCAGGAAACAAAACTGTAACGAGATCGAAACAGAATTATTTTCAAAAACAGAACATATTAACGATTTCACATGCTTTTCAAGAACCCAAATTGAAATCTAAATTTGAAACAACTAAGTTCGATGGAGTAAATGAATAAAGAAAAAAAAGTTGAGATCGAAAAAATGATTCGTTTTTTTTTTTTTGTATTTTGCTGATTGTATTTATCAGTGCTGGAAGAACGGTTTGGGAACTGAAATGATAATTCTCAAGGAAATGAAATGTTTGTGTACGGTTTTGAGAAATAGGAGAGAACAGTGATACTTCAAGAAGTTTTGAAAGAATGGTAGTATTTTACAGTATTACCCCGATGTATTGATTACAGCGCATTTTCGAAGTATTATCGAGTAAGTATACTTTGCACGTAACGACTCATTGTAATATTAAACTTGTTTACATCTTGGCGAATAATATTCTTCATCGCAATCAGTTCGGAATTAGGTGTAAGCTGGTTCAAACGATTTGTACTAGTGTTGAACGCGTTGGATAACATCACTGCCAGAATTCATGTGAATAGGATGTGTTTAGCGGCTGAAGTTCCATTACTAGAATCGGGAACTCATGGTTACGAAGGTCAAGCCGAATTAATCGTCAAAGGCTTAACCAAATGTTACGAATGTGAACCGAAAGGAAAACTGAAAACATTCCCGAGCTGTACGATCAGGAATACCCCTTCTGAACCAATTCATTGTATCGTATGGTCTAAAAATCTATTCAAGTCAGTATTCATTTTCACACTCATGGACTCAAATTGTATTTATCTAATGAATATCATATTACAGTCAGTTATTCGGCGAAGAAGACCAACTTGGTGAAGATAGCGTATCTCCTGATACAGCAGATCCAGAAGCAGCCGGTTGGTAAAAAATCAGTATTTATTTGAATTAGTTCTTCGGTGTAGAACAACTATGTCTTTTTTAGGCTCGCATCAACACAACATGAACTTTTTGAAGTACAGCAATTTTTTATTGACATTTTGTAAAAATTAAAAAATTGCAAAAATGTTGTGGAAGGTAGCTCAATTTCAATGAAGGATAGAGATATGAGATAGTGAATGACATCGTTGTTGGATGAAGAATCTAGTGCTTTGCCTCGGTGCGGTGCACAAGAAACCATACATCCATGTAAAAAGATGCCAGAGAGTTGTAAGCCTCAACGATGTACTTGGTAACTAAGCGGAATTCCTTCTCAACATTAAATGTAGAATAATTTATTCACTAACTCGTTCAAGGACGTCAACGCTTATCAGTCAATTGACAGAGGGTATGTCCAACATTTATTGTATAGCCTTTTATACAAAACCAAAATTCGTAATAGGCATGGTAATGATGCGTAAATTATAATGCAATTGTATATTGTAATCAAATTAAACGGATGTATTATTTTTAATGTCTTAAAATTAGACGATAATAATTTTGAAAGGGGTTCACTATGAGATCGATGATTATTATGCTAGTTAAATAACGAAGATAACAACGAGATCATTGAGCATCGTAATACATTTGTAGTTTAACTCACAGTTATAGTACTAATGTCGTCTTTGCTTCTATAGTGTCCCCATCTCCGTACCGTTGGCCTTCTCCTCGGGCATTTTATTTTATAATTGTAATTATACCGTTTTATTACTTATACAATTAAACGAAAATTTCTTTTGATGATTTTGAAGCTTTGAGTATATATCTCCTGGAGTGATAGAAATAGCCGATTTCGTTATATGCGAGGGTATAGCGTTAGAGGGCGCTGTTCAGTTATGGTTGATGCCCGGAGTGGTGTGATAACTTGATAAGCTAATGAAAAATCCTTAAAAACTGAAGTAAAAGTATATAAGTAAAGACTTTTATTTGTCAAAATTTTCTTGTTTTCATAATTATTTTAGTTTGTTTTTATTGATTAATTATATTTCATTTCACTGAAGTCCAAACAATCACGCGAAGTATTCAATATTCATGCTTTAAAATTTTAAATAAATAAGTTGAGAATTTTTATTTCTGAACTTGATACTTTAGCTTATTTTATTTATTTACTTCAGATACATGTTTTAAACATTGAAAAAAAAAAAAACAAAAACAAAATTCAGGCATTTTCTAGATTTCAAATTTTTTTTTTCAAATTTCCATTTTCAAATGTTTTGAACTTTTGAGAACATGAGAAGTCAAGGTCATCAAGGGTATAATGGCTAGCTAAATGTGAAATTTTGAATTTATTTTTTATGGAATGAAATAAGTTGACTTATTTAAATTTGGTCAAGACTCACGACAGGTGTTAGACGATAATATTATTAAACGAATGGGAATGCTTGCTGGATTCTCCATGCTCATAGTGCTTAGGGCTCAAGTGAAAATTAAACAATTATGGTTCTTAATTTTTTCTCATTCAATTATGAAGTTACGGTGAGGAGCATAAACATTATAAATTTAGAATAGTTGAATGCTAAAAAAAAAAAAACGGTTTTTTTGTTTTTTATTATAAAAAACGGTTTTTTCACAACCTTGAATAAATTTTCTTTTTTACGATAAAGCAAACAAATCCGTTTATAAATCGTTAGTAATTACTAATAAAGTAATTCACGTAATAAAAATAATTTTTTTCGCGTAAAAACGAGGATAAAAAAACAATAATGATATTATATTATGATTATTGATGATCTTTCGGGCATCAACTACAACTGAAAAGCGCCCTCTAACGCTATACCCACTGAACTAGCATTTCTATCACTCCAGGAGATATATACTCAAAGTTTTGAAGCAATATCTCTGTTGATTAATTTAATCACTTACTTTTAATCAGCACGGCAAATATAATTTTTAGCGGCTGTTTATTATTAAAATTGGTTTGGCTTGTATGTGGGTAATAGGTAGTAATAACGGTAAATGTTTTGTGTTAAGGAAGGCAGATTTGATTCTTTGAATCAAAGTCGAACGAATCTTCTAATGATAATCTAGAAGATTTTCAACACTTGCGATCAAAGTGGTTTGACCCATAACAGGTTAAACCATTCCCGCTGGCCACCAAGAAATTTTAATAAATTTCTATTGGTTCTCCCAGCCACAAGAGTCTGAGAACAATCACCAATGGAAATGAAAAATATTTGGTTCTGAATGACGTCAATATGAGCAGCTAAATATACATGTGGACTTATCACTTTTGCGGTGTAAGAGGAGAGATTGAAATTTTATCAATACTTATTGAGACTGATGCCTTTTGGGCTGTTTATATTATCAACTCACAGTTGCTCATATTGACGTCATCAGTAAACAATGCACTTGAAAAAATAAAGTTGAAATTTTTCATGTGATATCAAATGGTGTAACCTGTTATAGGTCAAACCACTTTGATTTGCGATCACTACAGAAAAGTATAAAACAAATAAACAATAGAACAATGAACATAGTTCTAGATTCAGCAGAGGCGCCACGCGCAAAACAAAAAAAATTTTTTTGGCTTTCAGGAAAGAATTTTTGTCTATTCTATACATTCTACGTGTAGACCAAAGTGGTTTGACCTATAACAGGTTACACCATTTGAGATCACGTGAAAAATTTCAACTTTATTTTTTCAAGTGCATTGTTTACTGATGACGTCAATATGAGCAACTGTGAGTTGATAATATCAACAGCCAATAAGGAATCAGTCTTAATGAGTATTGATAAAATTTCGATTTCCCCTCTTACACCGCAAAAGTGATGAGTCCATGTGTACATTTAGCTGCTCATATTGACGTCATTCAAAACCAAATATTTTTCATTTTCATTGGTTGTTGTTCTCAGACTCTTGTAGCTGGGAGAACCAATAGAAATTTTTCTTAATTTCTTGGTGGCCAGCGGGAATGGTTTAACCTGTTATAGGTCAAACCACTTTGCGTGTAGACTAGCATCTCTGATTGTAAGTTGCAGCACTACTAAGCTTGTAGGGTAAAATGAATGGTGTAAATTTGATACGTATTTTACATGTAAAATGTATACAGTAAAATAGATGTGTTATGCTTAAAATGAGTAGAATACATAGATTATGTAGAATATGCGTAGAATGACCATAAAAGAATGAAAATGAAATATGAGACCATGAATGAATTTTTTCTTGGATTTTTATTTGTATTTTGTGTTACTCTACGCACAGTCTTCGTTTTACTTTTTCCTCATTTTATGCCTAATATAGAATAAATGATTCTGCATGTAAAATAATCAGGGTTGTGCTTCTACGCGTAGAATAAATTGTTCTACTTCTAGTATAAAATGAATGTAGAGTGGAGGTAGAATAACATAAACTTCACCAATGATTATCTAAAAAATGCTCATTCATAATCATAATATTATTTTGAGGTCATTCCACTCTTATTCTACCTGTTCTACGCATCGCATTACACTTCTACTTTACTTTACGTATTTTACGCTTAAAAATGTCTTTCTATTTTACATTATAATTGTATTCTATGGCATAATCTTGTGACGAATTACAAATTATAGTTGTAGGTATTCAATAATAGGGTGAACATTTTACACGTAGAATCATTGGTTCTACGTGAAGCGTAAAATAAAATACAATGTAAAATGAGCTTAAAATAACACGAGAAAGTGAAAAATTTTTGTTGCACATAGATGAATTAACAGTGAAATTGAAAGCATCGTTATACATGTTTCAGATATTTAAACTTTAATTTAATTATCACATTATCGACAAAGTGAACCAAAATTACTCTTTCGCGAGATTTCGCTGTTGGAGACTGTCGAATCCTATTTCATAGCAGATGAAGCAGATACTCGTTATTTAAAATTTTCCACTTTCGTTTTATCTTCAATATATTTTCCATTAATATCATTTTAAATATTTTCTTTAACGTTTTCGGTGTTCGGCAAGTGTTTTCTTTATAATTGGCGTGAATTGCGATGACATAAAAAAGTGAATGTCATTTTCCATTTCGGTAATCTATTCTGATTTATAACCTTGAAAATTGAGATTAAAGGAACTTATTTTTATGAAGGGCGAAGTGGAAGGTGGAGATATTGATCAATCCTAATTCGTCTTTAGGAATGGTATATTAAACTCTTCCAACATCTTTCAGAACAGCATCTTCGTAAATTATCTAAGGAAAAAACTGTTAAATTGGTTTTTGATTCATTTTGAAATATCTGAAAAAGCAAATTTAATTGTAATCTCGTTTACTTGGCAATGGGTTTATATAATGGTAAAAGTAGGCATATAATATAGTACGTTATGAAAACTAATAACGTAGCGAATACGAAAAAATAAAACTCGCGTCTTATAAAATAACACGATAATACCACCGGGTAAAATGCATTTATCATAGTGCATGCTACATATATCGGCGACGGAGACAACGGCGAAAACGAGGTATACAAAGTGTTGTCATCAAATTTTTTCATTTCCATTTAATAACAATTTCGATTCGGCGAACGAATGTCGAATAGGTATACGCGCAATTTATGAAAAAACAAATAACGTAGCCGCGGAATGAACTGCTGCAGCGTATTTTTATAACGGGAGAAAATTCTGACAGATGAAAAATATTTTTAAATTTGAGCAATGTGGAAAACGGTAATACGAAGATGGAGTTTTGAGATTATGCAGAAGATACGTTAATGGGAAGGGAAAGGAGGAAGACAAATGTTGCTCAATGAAGTCAGATTTGCGATACGTGAATACTTGTTACAAAAGGAAGCAACGTACTTCAGAATGCTGCCAACAAATGATTTAACCATTTTGTACGCATTTTTTATGAACGAAGCGTACAGGAGAGAAAGAAGAGTAAAAAATACTAGCGCAGATAAAAAAACCGAAAACCTAATCCTTATTTTGTTAGCGTTTCACGGTAGTGGAGTTGGTTTTTTTTTTTTCGTTTCGCCCGGTGTCAAAGTCGGAGGCCATTTTGAGAAGAATTTTACAAAATCACGTTTATTTTGGTACCGGTTGTAAATTCTACACGTATGATTTCTCGATTTTTGGGTATAATAGCAAATGATAGGAAATAGTGAAATGATGTAATTCTTCCAGAGGCTATGCGTCGATGGGTTATCGTGGCTTCGTGGGTATGCAAAGGAGGAGGATTGACGGCGATTTAAAAATGATTTTAACCGAAGTCTACGTTACGGTAGAAAATTCCGGCGATAATCTCGTTTATCGGGTAATTTACGATAGCGTTGGGAAATATTGACGAGCGTTATCTGGCGCGTTTTGTGTTTTTCGTAGGAGGGTTTTTCAATAAAATCTTAGAGTATTAAGTATTTTTAGCAAAACTCGTAAAATTAAATAAATCCTACATTTTTTCCGCGCGTTTTATCACGTTGATGTTCTCAACTTCTAAGGATTTAATTTAAGAAAAAGAAATAAATCAAAGTTGGCTGAAAAAGCCGCTAACTTTTTTTCTTCTTCTTCTTCTTTCGCTTTTGTAGTAAAAACCGGAGAAAACTACATTTTCCGAGTGAGAACCCTAAGCGCCAACCTTCATTGCATTACCCGAAAAGAAGATGTGATCGGTGGTGTAGGAACGGTTAATCCTTGGGATATTTTGCTAACTTGGCACCGGAACCCCAAACCGTGTCCCTCTGGATTTTTCTCTTCGCTCGCGCAGTCTTCTACTACGTGACAGCTAACAGAAGGAGAAAAAGAAAGCCAACTTTTTATCGCGCTCATTTAATATCCTCATTCGAAAGCGGACACGAGCAAAAATTTTATTACACCGAAAGCGTAATTCGAAGGGCGTGTTTTAGGATTCATTACTCTCGTTGTTGATTAAACGATACCGTTCCGCGATTTTGGTAGGATTTCGCGTTAATGTCGAGTTGAGCGTGATTTTCGTCGGTTTCGATGGGTTTCGGGTGGTGAGTTTTGTTTATTTTGTTTATCCTGTGGTATGTTCGATAGTATTTGAAACACCGTCTGGAAGTTTGAACTGATGGTTTTGGCGTACGTTTGACGAATTTTATCGGTCAGTCGGGTCGAACAAAATGTCATTTTCTCCATTACAAAGATGTTACAACATTTTTCTTTTTCTTCTTAGCAAGTTTTTGGAAATTTTTTTTTTTTTCTTTAAATTACTTGTGGTTGGGAAATTATTACCTCGTAATGAATTATGATATGCTAAATGAATTTTTTACCTACAGTTTTTTATGCATGTATTTTTTAAATTTCTTAATGATTGTACATGTACTCGTAAGTGGTAAAAAATATACAACAATCATTTGATACATCAAATACATACGTATCTGCATAGATATGTTTGCGATAAGTGGTTACACTGATCCCAGCATTCGATAAAGTCTATCTTCGGAAAATAACACGCGCGAGCGTAATTTCGTTCACGTGAACGGACGTATTGTTCAATGTGTATTTTGGTGTAATTTTTGATTAATAAAGACGTATAAGCTCCCTTGTGCTGTTTTTATTTCGCATTTCACATATATGGCATATTGGAGGCCATTAAAATTCCAATAATACGCTGATAAAATTCAGGAAAAAGTGGCAATAACTTTAAGAATGATCAATTCAATATTGAGGAGTAGTAATAGTTGCTCTTTTTGATAACCATTATTCTCATATTCTCGAAATAATTACCTTCGAAAAAAATATGTATATTCTTCAATATTATTAAAGGAATCATCCACAAAATAATGAACTGTTATTTTTTTCTCACTTATCTTAACTATTGTTGTAATTGTGGGAAATGTTGCAATAAAATTTCTCCTCAGTATATGTACCTACTTATTATCTTCTTGACATTTTTGACTTTGGCTCTATTCGATACAGCGTATTGTACTTTGTGATAACTGTTGTATGTGGTTTTTGGAATATCAGATGTACGTGAAACGTGATTCTGGCTAATAGGTTATGATATCAGCTAAGGTTTTGTACCATTGCTGTAATTGATCGATCAAAACAGTTGGGGTTAGCTTTAAATCGATCACAAATTCTTTTGGTTGATCGTTGGCAATACGAATCTAACCTTAGAAAAACCTCAAATAACAGTATTAATATCCTTCATTAGGGAAATAATCGAGGGTTTAGAATAAATAACTATGGACTAAATTACTTTTCAACTTCAGTAATAACGCGACAGACTCAATTTAAAACCAAACGACAACTGGGTTCAAGCTTTTCTGACACTGGCCACGACCGATTCAAGATTAATATTGGACTAGTGCCTCCTCGCCCCTTCGGGGCTCGCAATAAAAATTTAATGAAGAAAAAAAAAAGTTATTTTAACAGGCAAGTACTGCAACATTCCAAGCTGCGCAAACCAATTTATTATTACTTGTTACCCCCACCAAGAGTTCTTCGTTTCAGGATGGGCTCGCCCCTTTATACCTTTGTATACCTGCCATTTTAAACAATTTTACAACTTTACCCTTGTTCTTGCCCATGTGCAAAGCTTTTATTAGAATTTATCATCTTTTTTTCCCTTTGTATACTTGCTATTCAAAACAAGGATGCGCGCGCATCTCAAAACCGATTTCATTTTGATTTTAATATATAGAGAGATATTTGATGTTCGTTTTCATCAGTAATTTTGAGAGCATTTTCGGAAAGGGATATTTTTATCTTTGGGAAGATTGTTTTGGTTCTTATCATGCCTCGATGAGATCAGAACACCAATGTTCCCAGCGTCTTTGTGGCTAATTTGCTAAGAAATATTTTGCGAGATTATCCAAATAGTTTGAATTTCTTGTAATATGGTTTTTGTTCTGATGAATTTTATATTGATGTTTCGTGGAACTAAGCAATGAAAATGTAAGTACTGTACTTTTTGTTAAAGATGATGTTCATGCTGGTAGAATAATTCATGGAAATTCATAAATTTCTACAGTGTCCATTAACCATTATCCAATTCGGTGGGTATTTTTTTCGAAAAGTGATAAGAGTTAGAAAAAAGTAGTCACCAATCACCTTGACCCCAAAATATTTGCCTAATTTTTATTGGGGCTTGTTCAGGTTTGCAAATAAGGTTGCTAGCCCCTTCATGTCTACAGGCCACCCCTAACACCAAGTCTGAAAATCCATACCTTATCCCTTCCAAAACCACTTGAGAAGTTAAATTCGGAACAAATGTAGCATTCCTAATAATCATATGAGTTCATATTAATTATATCTTTACTCATTTGAGGATCCTCAAGTTCTACTCCAATCTTGGTGATCCGCCATTTTGTATCCATTTTGATCCCAATTCAAGACGTCATATTCTGGTCACCGATTAACCCCACACTATAGACACTGGACTTACTTATAAGACACCCAACTACATGCCGAGGGGGAAGGGAAGGGCATGAGTTATTTGAGCTGTGCCAATTTATCCTGTTGGATGATGATCGCAGCGCTGTAGTCGATTGTCTTACTGATAATTCAAAAAGAACGTTAATTTTTGAAAGTTTATTTCGGAGTTAAGTTGATAATTTCATTCATATTATAATTATCATTCGAAGTCATGATTTTATTTTATTATAATTATTTTAAAATGTTTAGTTGAATTTTTTTTTATAATATAATTTAATCGAACTTCGACAGTGTGTTGTTTTTAATAAAGAAAATGTACTCGTTTAATATTAATTAATTTTACATTAATTTAATTCATTAATAATTGAAAAAAAAAATATTAATTAATATTTTTTTTATTTTATCATAATGTTTGAACTTCGATTTGAGTTGAATGGATAACTACACATTCATGTAGTTTTGTTGTTTTTTACTAAGAGCCAGAAAACTAGCCAGCGTATTTGATACTGAAACGTGGATAATTGAGATGTGGAATGCGAATGATATTATGTTTCGTGTATAATATACGATAAATTCTCACCATATGGCTATAATGTTAAAAAAGTGAAAGCTAATATTAATAAAAAATATGTATAGTAATTTCATTTTAGCCTCGATGAAATAAATGCATTTTCTAATGTATTTTGTTTTCTACTGATAATGTACTGATAAAAAAAATCGACTACAGCGCTGCGATCATCACCCAGCGGGATAAATTGGCATAACTCATAAAACTAAGGCAAGACGGCTGCCAGTTGGGTGTCTTATAACTAGGTCCAGTGTCTATACCCCACACATACATTTTGATCTTTCTAGGTTGATTTGGTGAGGAGAAGATATGGTAGAATCAAGAAATTTCTTGACTCGAAAATTCCTCAAAAAACCATTTTTTGCTCCAACTCCCCTTAAAATACACTTAGGAAGCTCAAATTTGGGTATGTTGGTTTCCGTAACTCACTATTTTATATGAGATCAAAAACAAAAAAATTTAAGCGATTTCGCACTTCTCTAGCTCTCCTTAAAATTTGAGTGATCCGCCATTTTGAATTTTTTCGAAAAAACTAAGAAGTAGTTTTGTTGCATTCCAAGGAAAAGTCTCTCACCAAGTTTTGAGCGAATTTCACAAATATCCGCCGGCGAAAAAAAAATTATATGTATACCAAAAAGTTGAACCTTTGCTAGATGATTATAGGAATGGTCTGAAATGCAAAGATTTGAAGACCCCACCCTCCTCCGACTTTTCCCAAATTAAGTAGGCTGTAGTAGCTATCGTTTTTATGTCAAAATTCAGCAAAAAAAATTTGCCTCTCCATATAATTTCCATTATGCACCTATTGAACATGTGATCCCATCAGCCATGAAATGAATAATTTCGAACATTTCAAATAAAGGTGCGTACGATGAAAAAACACGTAAAATAATTTATTTCGAAAATTACGCCGTCATTAACTTTCACGTCCCCTTTCACCGTCCTATTTCTGTTCAACCGCCTAGCGTCTAGCAGTTGCTGGTTGAAGGAAAAATCAAATTAATATAATTGGTCGTAAAAGTTTCAATATTTGTCCAAGAGATGGAAACGTTGCGTTGCAGAAGCCTGCAGTAAATAGCGAGAAGGTGGGCGTAATTAGGGTAAGTATAGCGCGGCAACGAGGAAACTATGCATGCGAGAGAAATGGCAAACAACAACTTTGGCGCGAAAGTTCGACCTTTGTTTTTAGTGATTCAATAAAGACCGGAAAATTTCTATGAGGCTGTTGAAGCCGCTTGTTACGTTCTTACAAATGACATCATTTTCAGTTTTAAGTACTGCGAGTAGCTTTTCACTTTTGTACTTTCTTTCAATTTCGTCATCTTATCTCTTGTACTGCGAGATTCTCGGTGCGCTATTAAAATTTAAAATACGGTCGCCGGCCGACACGTATTTCGCAGCTTACCATTAAAACGCCGCCGTCGCCGAGAGATTATTCAACGGATGGTAGTAATTTTTCGCGACGAACAAAAAATTTAATTAACTGGAATGAAGAAGGGGAAAAAAATGCGTACTCCGTTAAAAAATGTGAATGTACGGTTCGAGCTTTTTTCCTTTTTTTTTTTTTCGACGTTCGCCTTTACGCAACACGTACGAAGTTCGTAAGTTTTTAAAATTATATTTTGCAAGTTAGCACCCGTTCATTGTTCGTCGTTGCTCGGCGTTATTATCATAATATTATTAGCCAGTTTAAACTGGAGAGAAAGTAGCAACTTGGCCAATTTAAAGGTACATTTTTAAGTTTCAACATTCGAAGTTGGTTTAGTTTAATACATTTGTTTTTCTTCTCGGGTGTTGCTATTCTTTTAGTTTTATTCGGATTTTTATTCGACTTTTACTTTCGAAAGTTCGATGGGCGAAGTTGAAGAGCGAATAAGCGACGTGTTCGCGACGTCTGGCGAACGGGATTACGGGGGCAGTTTAGACTTCGGATCGAAATGTGAGCGGATAAATGTTTACTCTGGATTGTCACTCGGATTTGGCCGTGTTGAGGGTATTAACGGTTGATTTCAAGGTAGATAGCGGGCCCGAAGCGCGGTGATTAATTACGCTTTTCATTTCCATTTGCACCCTTGATGAGACATAGTTTGTCGGCCCGAACGAGGATTTGTTGGGAATTTAAATTACGCGCGCAAATCACACTATCAAAGTGTCGTTGCGAGCGCGACGCTGCCGCAGAAAGGCGGTGGGGCGCGGCGTAGCCAAATGGAGAGCGAGAAGAGGGTGAAAAAGTACGTAGGTATAAATTAAGGATAAGAAAAATTCTACAGGTTGAAATTGGGCCGTATACGCGGGCAACGTAAAGTGTAAAGATAAAAGGGTGGAAAATGGAAAGAAAGAATTCCGAAGGATGGGAAAGAAATCGCTATTTAACGGGGACGGCGCGGGTAAAGACCCCCATCAAGATGGAAACTTAGGTAAGTTTTATTGGCACGTCGTTTTTCATTGCATCTACCCTAATTACTTCTCGAACGATCCAAATCGTTGCCGCGTCCCAAATCGCAAATAAAACATTTCCCAAAAGAGCCAAAAGCAGATTGGGACGGCAACATGTAAAGATATACAGACGCTTTTTTGAACATTGGCACGACCATAAATCGAGCTCCTTGCGCGCACACTGTTTAGACTTTATACGATAAATTATCACACGTTTTACTTATGTTTATTTATACGTTTTCCTTCTCTAAACAACCAAAGAAAAAGGATAATTTAAAGGATAAAGTATCTTTAACGCGTTATATTAGTATACCTTTAAGCGATTTGAGCTTTTTGCGAAAGATCGCGATAATTCTATGCAGATGGCAGATACGTGACTATTTAGTTAATGAACGTTGGAACGCATCAAAGCTCGATGAGCTCGATTTTGGGCGAAATTTCTCTCCAGACTCACGCGGTATTAGGCCCGCTCGGCCGAGTTGTTTAATCTCGCCACCGTCGCGTTGTTCCCTTAATGTGGTAATTTGCGTGGAAAAATTATGTGACGCGATTTTTTAAATTGACTCCGCGTCTACGAACGACGCGGTAAAGGTGAAACGCGAAATTAAAGTGGAAAGGTTTACTCGTTTTTAATATTTAATTCCGCGCACCGATATTAAAACAAAAAAACCACGTTTATCCGCGCCTCGCCACGTTAAACCGGAAAAATGTTTCTTTTAATAGTAATTCCGTAAAATTTATACGGCACGTGAAAAAATGCGCTTGAAAAATGACGAAATAGGCATTCCGAGCTGGAATATATATTTTTCTAAATTACTAGTACGACAAGCTATATCGTAAACTGCGAAAAGTTATGAAAATAAAAACCGGATTACGAACTGCATTTATTTGGCGTAATTCAATATTACACGTGACCCGGCCTTAGGTAATTTTCAGATCTACGAAGAATATGGAAGACTTACCTGGTAAGGAATTGAATTAGTATCTTTCTATTATTTCAGTCAACGACGATGAATTTGATTTTCTTATTTTGATAACTGCTTTTTTGCAGCCTTAAAGAGAAGAATTATCGAGTTCGATTAGACAAATTTTGATGGAAAGCACATCACCTAGAAACCTCACCACAAAAATCAATATGGCGCCCGATGTTTCGCTATAGCCTAGCAGCCTCAACTTGTATATTTACCTGAGTAGAATGGCTTTTCAAATTTCCATAAGTGATAACAAGTCCAAAATAAATTTAGAATATGTTGTTGGTATACAACTAAACGGACCATACTGTGTCTTGAAAGTTTTGTGACCTACAATAATATTTCCAATATTTTTTTTGTCGACGATGAAAAACCTGAACAACATAATTATAATGATTGAATTAATTTTGGATTATCCCGAAATGAAGGACAGTAATACTTTGATGAACCTAATAAAAATACTTTTCAAGTTGAAATTGAAAGCAATTGGCATATGGATCTTACATCACCTAAATCAGTTGGTCAAACTCTCGGTTTTAGTGAAAATGTATTTCCACCTTCCCAGAAGAGGATTTGCCTATACACATTTTTACCATCAATACATTATGTAAATAAAATTTAATTTCATTATGTGTAACATCGATAACTTGAAATAACATAATATCGTCATGAATGAGCTGCCATTAAAAAGTGAAAGTTGCAAAAAAAACTATTGAAAGACATACTCGTATTCTACTTATGTTACTACCCTATCAACACTGATCATAAATAGCAATTACATATTGAAGATTACATTTTGAAATGCGAAATTAAGATGATAATTTAATTGCGGCCCGGATGAGCAGTAGTTTGATCTTGAGTCCTCCAGATGCCTCCGATGAAATATTTTTATTTCCATATAGTGTTTTTAAATTACAACTATATGATGTTATGTTGTAAATAGTATACATATTTTCAGTTCACATAATCATACTGCTTCCTTGTCTACCTATTCTTTGAATTTCTTCCAAGCATGTAGTTCTTGCCATCATACATGCTAGCGTATTAGTAGTCTATAATATCTTGCCCGAAATGTAGTCCTAAGTTGCATGCTAGGCCCATTAGCCACTACAGCTGCACTAAACTTCGAAACATTACAAACTTTTTTTTCAACTAAATTTTTTTTTTCTTCTCTAATTACTTCATTATTTTCTTTTTTAATTTTACACATGAAAAATGGATTAATGCTGTGCGTTGTAAAGACTTGAACAAAGAGAAGATTGAGAAATTTAGAGTCTATTCTGACCATTCTATTACAGGTGAGATTACTCTATAACTTAATGAAGAATTATATTCTTCAAGAGATGATACGATTGTGGCTTAAATTTGTTTCATTTGTTCATTTTGCGACCTATAGCATTATCAATTTCTCTCTTCTATTCTTCAGAATTACGTACTTGTTGATGATGTAATAATGTTCTTTTAATTTTTGGGAAATTAAAAGACCATATTCCACTATCAGGAGTATACCTTTTGGAACAACTAATAACGCAACACGTATTCACCATCGTAAATATCAAAATTTAGCACAAAAAGCAAAAATTTTAAAATTTATGCGAATTTAATGAAGTCTCCGTATAAATAACATATGTTTTGCCCACAAGCGTGATAAGAGATAGAACAAGTTAGGTAGGCCGCATATACGTAGTTCAAATGTCCAATTGTTGACAGAAATTCTAAGCATTGCAGAATTGGAGTTCGAGCAGTCCATAATATATTGTGTAGCCCAAGACGGAGCTACGAATTTTGAAGGAGTAGTCCGAGATTACAGAGTTAATATACCAGTACGGTAGTTGTACGCGTAAGCGAGCTGCGTAAACGACTTCTTTCACCCTTTTACTGTGTAAAACCAAGTAAAATACAACAGTCAAGTTATTCGGGCAGCCGCATTACGCTCATACCAGTTTATTTTTCCCCAATAATGTTGGCCCTTTCCATTTATACAGCGTTAATAAGAATGACTCGGTCTATATTATATAGTCAAAGGCATTGGGACTTGTAGCTAATTGTTGACCTACTTACATTTAATGCACAAAATTTGATCTCAAAACATCTCTCTATAATAAAGGTGACATACATAATTGAGGGGTCTAGGTGCAAAAGTGACATATTCCCTAAAACCACTTTTTTGGGAAAACGCGAAAAACTGATTCCCAAAATACATACCTCCTAATTTCGGCCGAAATTTTGTCCACATATCACTCATGAGGTCAGAAAATTTTTGGCATTTTTTTTTTTTCAAAATCATCGCTTATGGAATTTGGGACCATAAAATGTGTTGGATCATGAAAATTTACCAATAATAAACGTATAAACTGCGTATAAATTAGCAAACAACAACCAGAAAATATCCGTTATCATTCTAAGAACGTGAATGAAGAACTTCTTATACATGGTACAACTTCAAGTAGAGTCACTAGCTTGCCTGAAATGCCATCACCGAAAGCCTTGGTGCCGAAAGTGACATGATCCCTTGGGACATGTCACTTTTGCCACCAACCCCTACTTTTGAAGGCCAGTTTCCCACTGAAGAAGTTGAGCATTCGATGCGCCTTGAAATGCTCTATCCAGTGATATGCATAACTCAGTTTCGGTAATTTTGGAACATGTCACTTTTGCACCTAGACCCCTCAATTTAAAAATGTTCTTTGCAAGTCATAATGGGAAGCAAAAAGAAGCCTACTTATGAATTTTGCTCTTAACTCTCATAGTCATTTCGCATTGTATCTCTAAATTGTAAAAATATTAATAGAAGTATTTTAGAATTTCTTTTTGATTATTTTACCTCTATAGGTGGAAATGACTTCAGTCTGCCGCTTTGTTGAAAAAAGGCATTAGTGGAGGTACTTAACCCTCATATCCACTATCCCTTTAAATCATTTACTTACAGAAGCATTAAATAATGATCTATGAATAAATACGAATCTCTTCCTTAAAACCTTCACGAACGACTGCTTTACAGGAATCGTTCATGAACTTAGTAGTCAAGTATGATGTATGAATATATACAAACCTTTTTTTCATTTGAATCGTTGTTGAACGCCTTTGTGCTAATCTATTTCATTCTGTATGATGAATCATAAATTCTCTAATTGCCCATTATAAAGTAATACAAATCCTTTAATTTACCTCCATTACCAAGGTTTTTTAATATTTGAACAATATGAACATACATAACGGCTAATAGCCATGTATTGAAGCGAAGTTCCAAACAGCAATGGAAAGAAAAGTAGGTATTTTGTGCATGCGAATTACTTGTCGGTAAAAGAGAAGCAACTATGAGGTAGTAACCTATTAACTTAATATATAATGATATTCGATTACCTAATGACTTCGCTAAGAGTTGCTGGAGTACAAATTCCGTAGAAGCTTGGATATAACGAAAATAGGTTTAGAGAACTATAAATAGAAGTATTCCAGTACGTGGTCATCTTTGTTCCATTGAAGTTGGTTGTCTCTGAGAGTTGAGACACATTTTTAACCATTTAACATATTTTCTATGATTTTACGTGAAGATATTTTTTATTCTCAACAAAATTTTGGTACTAAATCGACTTCTTTCATTGCTGCTTGGTTTTAACTCTTTGTTTTGAACTTTGAATCGCCTTGCACCCTCGCCGAATTGTATTCGGTAGCTGAATTTTCAACAATAAAGTGCCCAAAGAGTTCTCTACCTATTCTACTTTATCGCATCAGAATCTACGAAATATAATTCGAATAATTGTCTTACCTCGTAACGTGGAGCAAATATAGCGTATTGGAGTACTCCCTTTTGTAGTGCCTTAGTAGAATGAATACCTTGTTTTTGATGTTTAGAACAAGATCCAACAAGTTCTAATGTTAGGTAGTAACTTTCAACTACATTGTTTATGGACCGCACCTTGTTTTTGATGTTTAGAACAAGATCCAACAAGTTTTTATGTTAGGTAGTAACTTTCAACTACATTGTTTATGGACCGCACCTTGTTTTTGATGTTTAGAACAAGATCCAACAAGTTCTAATGTTAGGTAGTAACTTTCAACTACATTGTTTATGGACCGCACCTTGTTTTTGATGTTTAGAACAAGATCCAACAAGTTCCAATGTTAGGTAGTAACTTTCAACTACATTGTTTATGGACCGCACCTTGTTTTTGATGTTTAGAACAAGATCCAACAAGTTTTAATGTTAGGTAGTAACTTTCAACTACATTGTTTATGGACCGCGCGTTCAATAGAATCGAATGTTATATGGAAAATGCATATCTGCGCATGCGCAAGTACAGTGAATGTGTCTGGCACGTTAGTGAACTAGGACAATTTGTAGGAATGAAAGAGCATTGAGGAGAGGTAATAGGCGCAGGTAATTCATAATAATATTGGCCGAAATTCTAACCAATGCAGGAATGGAGTTGGAATGGTGCATGTGCGCGTACTGTATAGTCAAAGGCAATAATCTATCATGGTACTATATAATGATATCAGCGAAAGAGTGTTGTAATCCATTATATAATGACTTGGCTAAGAAGAGCTAAAATTAGAGTTCTTGTACACAAGGTTGGACTTTGATATGACAGAGACGGAAATATAATAAACGCATTAGTTTTGATATTCAGTTTATTTACCTACATTTCTTGATTCATTATCACATCGACGTTTCTACTATAGTCTAAATCTTGACGGCATATCTCGTTAAAACATGATGAGCACGCCTGGAATGACTGCCCCTTTGGTGTACCTTGAAACTTGTGCTTCAATTTTTCCTTTGTTTTTTATCTGGCTACTATTCGCCCATATGTATGTATATGCAATAATATGGTTGTAGACGTACATACTTGTCTCAAAAATGATCTATCAACAACATCCTCGTATTATAATTTGTTCTTTCTAAGATTTTCTTTGATTTCGAGAAAATAATAAAATTCGATAATTTTTTTATTCAATAAAATACAAAAAATAAAGTAAATAAGAAATCTTTTTTTTTTCATTCATAATCGATTTTTGTTTTTTAAAAAATTGAAATAAAATAAAGAGAAAAGTACATATGTATGTATAAGGATATAAACACGATCAGTTTATAAACGTTGTTTACACGAGTGTTAAAAACTTATCAGATACCGTGTATAATAAATTAATTCTTTAAATTAATCATACAAATATTACAATTATGCAGTCGCTTTTTCTTAACCCTTTAAATTGACTACGCTTAAAATTACACACGCACCCGGCTTCAAAAATATACCTATGTAAATATTTCCACAGAATATTCTAACAAATGAAAATCGTTTTATACAAGAGACTCTTCTCGATATCGACAAAAACCTCAACGTTTTAAGCAACAGCGCGATACTAAAAAATTTCCTATAACGAGTGTGCCGATTCGTGATGGCCTCTTGTATGGAACATGGAGAAAGAAATATGCTAAAAAATTTGCATTCCATACAGTTGAAAAAAAAATGAATGAATGAATGAACAAGGAAAAAATCACATTAATTATGTACACATCACATAACAACATAAAAACATTTGTACGAGTCGTGAATCGTATATGTATGTATAATGAACAAGAGCTGGAGCGTTTATCCGAATTATCGTCTAAATAATGTTCGGCTATTTACAAAATAAATTTACATTCAGCATTTCCTAAAAATTGTTATTTCGCCAGCGGTAAAACTATTGATGTATGTAATACACAGTACGAAACAGATCACAATTTTATAAGTGCTGCGATTCGAGTATTTATCACTGGACGAACTATTTTGAGCACCTAGAATGGTATTGGATTCTTCGAACTCTTGGTAAATGTCATCGAAATCTGTAACGCACACAGAAAATGGTGAATGGTAGCTAAGTGGTTAAGAGAAATACGTATTCGCACCAAGCGCTCGTATTTTAAGAATAAGGTGCTGGAGCAATCTTGGGGATACGAAGTGTACGAGAAGAGCGTGCAGAAAGTTTCTTCGACTCGGTTCATTTATCAGCCTAACATACGGTTCTTATTAAATTTACCGTGCCGGGGGAACCGAAGGGAAAAAAATGATCGCTGTCGTGTCTCGTGTTTCATACGTAATGAAAATTCTACACTGTATTGGGCATGGGTATCGCGTATAATTCGATTAACGGCATTTAGGGCACCGCGCGGCGCCCGATACGATAGTAAAAATGATGAAAGTTCAAATCTCATAAGCTTTGTATGGATATTTAATTCGGACGGGCGGGTGGTCGGTGGACGATAGAAGGGGGAAAAAAGTAATCGCTAGTTTCAAGAGTCATTAGACGTTTAAACTTCTCTTACAGCTAATCCCTTGGTAATAGACTCGTTCTGGTAGTTTTTCAATTATGACTGATGCTAAGTCGGATACAGAAAATTTCCAAAGAAGGAAACTTATAATTTAATATGTCACGATCAAATCTGTTACTTCACTTCGGATTATGATACGCATTTTATTATATGAAATATTTCGAAACACGGATTGTTTTCCCACGAGACTGGGGACCTAGTTTTTCACGGGGACGGATACGACGAGGCGAGATTTATTTTTAAATCGTAGTTCGTAGATTTCAGAAATTCCGTCCGTCTGAGTTTGCGAAATTTCAAGGATTAATTTCGATGAGATGTGACACTCGTATCGGTGCTTATTTTAAAGTTCTCGGTACTTTTTTTCAATTGACGACGACACCGCGTGCAGTCCTCATCGCGGTATCTCGAATGTCCTTTCGTAAGTTATATTTCCATGACGCGGCAGAAAAATATAGGGTGCGAAATTATTCGGGCGGTTTTGATATTCTGCGAAAAGTGCGGTTTGTTTGATGACAAATCAGCGGTTCAACGTTTATACCGAGGTTTGCGGTTTGCATACATACACGAATAGGCTTTAGAATGGGATTTTTTCTAGCGTTAGAATAAGAATGCCGGATTGATGGGTGAGCAGGGGTTTTATATTGGCAACGTTGCTTGAATAATTTTTTATTTTCAGTGGAAGGATTCGCTTACTTTCTAGGTATAATACATTATCGCATGAATCTGTTCAATTTTTTTTTCTACGGTGGATGAAAATTTGTTTATATGTGTAATTTATTAAATGGATGAATACCGGGTAATGAATTTCACTAGCTTAGGAAGAAATTTCCCGCCCCAGGGAAATCAGAAGCGTGTCTCCATTTTTTATTAAGGGTATGGACTCATCCTCACCTCAACCTGTTCCACTCGTTTAGAAAATAAATACAAGAAATGCTTATTAAATGAAAAGAAAAATCGAATTCCAAAAAAAGTAAAATATCTAGTCAAAATTTATATCCCATTAAAACTCGTCGACTGGAGAATTTTCACCTCTCAATTCTGCCTACTCAAGCCACCTGATAAGTATGATCACTCCTACAAAAAATTCCATTATCAAGTTGGTAATAACCTCATCAATATTTGAACTCAGTTTTGCATAATTGTCTCTTTAGTTGGGCACCTCAAAAAATAACGTGTTATCACAACTTGGAATATCCTGTCTGTAATCGTAAACGCTGCTGCCTTGATATCATTTTTTCTATTTTGATGGTATTATTTTTTCATTATTATTTTTTTTTTTCATTGAAGAAAAAATTGTAGTCAGTTTAGGCCCGTGAAGGCAGCCCCTTTGAATCGTTAGGGGGAAAGGTTGAAAATCTGCTATGCAAGTTAAGCTCATATTATGCCAGCTGGTCAAATTGTACCATTGGCTAGTCACGTTGTATTACTCCATTCGATAGAATATAATGAAGAGGCTGATGGAGATTTTATGTTGTGTAGGTAATTTGGGGGATAAAATCAACAGCCTAAAAACAGGGGAAGGTATGCAACCATGTATGAAAAATGAATTTTAGTCGATAACGAAAAATTCAGCTCCAGTAATTGGGCATGGCTGCTTACACCTTTTTGTCTTATTGTGCTTGTTTTTGTAATATACTTAAAAGTCGTTTTCTTTTACCACAGATATTCACTTTTTAAACTAAAAAAAAAACCGTAAGCAGCCATGTGCAGTCACTGGAGCTGAATTTTTCGTTATTAGCTAACGTAAGATTTATTTTTAATACATGGTTGTATACCTTCCCCTGTTTTTAGTAAGCAGCCATGTAGCTTTACTGGAGCTGAGTTTGTATATGGAACTTCAAATTTTAGCTATTTGAGGTTCCTTGAGCTTTCTTCATACTTTGACGATCCGTCCTTTTGTATCCATTTTGACAAAAATTCAAGGATTATATTCTGGTCCCCACTAGCCTCGCATACAAATTTTACTTTCTGGGTCATTTGTTGAGGAAATACTTATAAACGATTCATGAATCATGAAATTTTCAGTCGTGATTTTTCTTCATTAAAGCCATTTTTGTTCTACCCCTCCTTCATATTCAGTTGGGAAACTAAAATTGAAATATTTTACTCACTTGGGCTCACTTTATCATATGATCTCGCGTTAGTTTACCACCTCCACATTTTGAAAACTGTTATCTCTCCTACTCTCCTCCAACCTCATGTATGAAAGTAGATTTGTCATTTAACACAATTCTTATCTTCAGAAATCATATGATTCTATATTTATCAGATTGGTTCCTCAAGCTTCTAGCAGATTTTGACAGTCCATCATTTTGTATCCATTTTAACCCTAATTCAAGCGTTCATATCTTGTTCTCAATCTAACATCGCATATAAAGTTTTGTTTTTTTATGTACATTGGTTTGGTAAGGACCTGAATAGATATGAAAGATTCATATCGAAAATTCAAAAAAAGGAGGAGTTTGCTTATTTCTAGAAAAAGTCTCTCATTAAATTTTCAGCTATTTTAATCCATGCCTGCTTGTGCTATGCACGGTGAAAAAAATATGTATGCCAAAAAATTGGACATTACTATATGATCATAAATGACCTGAAAAGCAAAGATATGAGGATTCTATCCCTCCTCGACCTCTTTTTCCTGAATCATGTAGGCTGTAACAGCTATAGTCTCTGATGGAGAACTCAGCAAACCAGCATAAGGTATTATCACCCAACATGGTATCACACTATGCGAGCACAATTAATCGACCCAATTACAGTTGGACCTTGGACGAGCTGGCGTGACACCAGCCCCTATATTCATGTTTGATCGTAAAGGCGTAGAAAAATCCAAGTACAACATGTGTAACAAGCGTAAGACATATCAACTCGCAAATCACTCCCAATTTGGGCGGTCAGATGTCACAAACCTAGTAAACTTGGAATGGAGACATACCCATTCTCAATAGATATTGGATTATTGGAATCTCGCCGTAGCACTTTCGATGCAGTCATTTTTGTGATAATTTGTCTAATCATTATTTTGAAAAAATACTTTTACGAACTTAATTTAAAAATTCTTCTCGTCTTTGCAACACCGGTCAAGTGTTCTAACATTATTCTAGCTCGCGCAGCTAAGGTACAAGGTTAATTCTCGTAGGAAAAATAAGCTGGGTAAAAAGTTTGAAGAAATATACGAAGTAGACGATTTTCGGGCGAAAATACCGCGTCTTTTCCACAATACGCGGTATAATTGGTTAATTAAAGTTGAAAAATCGAGTACAGCTGAGGTTAAACTGGTAACTACACGTGTACACGTGCTATAGCTAAAAGCGAAAGACACGATTGAAAATTTCTTACCTTTTTTTCTGTTGTAATTTATCGCAGTACTCGTTGTGGTGGTCGACGGAGTTGGATTTTCTGCAATGAATACGAGCGTGAGAATTCACGAGTTTTTATTTTTGTAATTCGCGAGAAGCGCGTGAAATGCGATTACCTACCGTCTAATTTTATCAGGCCATCAGTCTCTCCTAGGGAATTCTTGGCGACGCAACGGTACGATCCGAAGTCGCTTCTGGTAACGTTGTGGATTACGAGTACCATGTTTTTATTGTAGGCTTTTTCTTCAGATCTTGCTTCGTATTTATCACCTGAAACAAGCAAATCTGCAACCATTCATTATCCATGGTTGTGTTTTCAAAAATGTGCGGTTTGGCGGAATTTTACGCTCGGTGATGAAAGTGATTGAAAATACTTGAAGATTTTACTCGTAAAAATGCTAAAATATTATGTTTCATTTTTAGCTGAGTTTTCAATGAAAGCTGTTACAGTCTGTCTCTTTATTTAGGAGAGATCAAGAGAGGAAAGTTTATGTCATTTAATTTTTGACCATATTCGTAGCAATATGGGTAATGTTCTATCTTCTTTTTCAGGCATATACATATTATGTCTCTTTGATAGGCGTATTTTTTATGAAATTTTCAAAATTTTCTAAGCATTACTTTACATTAAAATTTGCTGTTTACGCTACACAATGCTTGTAATGTTTGGAGCTTCTTAAATAACTGAATTTCAATAGGTGTCAACTCATATGATTCCTGAGAGCAATATATCATTATGATATGATTATGGTAAATTCACAACAGCCAATAGAACAAGCAGGTTTTAGAAAAAATTTCTCAACGATTGATCACCTTCATGCCATAAACCTGCTAATCGAAAAATGCAATGAATACCAGAAAAATATAGCGTTGATGTTCGTAGACTTTTCGAAAGCTTTCGACTCCCTAAAACATAGTTTCATGCTGAAAAGTTTAATAAACCAAGGGTTCCCCAAATCTTATGTAAAACTAATAAGCAAAATGTATGAAAATTTATCGGCAAGAATAATGACAGATGTTGAGGGAGAATACTTTCCGATAAAAAGAGGGGTAAAACAGGGTGACCCGATATCCCCATTTCTATTTAATTCTGCCTTAGAGGAGATCTTCAGAAACTTAAATTGGGAGGAAAAGGGAATAACAATAGAAGGAGTAAAGCTAAACAATTTAAGGTTCGCAGACGACGTGGTTTTGATAGCTGAAAACTATAACGAATTGAAAACTATGATTTCCGATCTTATTCAAAAAAGGAAAGAAGCGGGTCTAGAAATAAATTTTCAAAAAACAGTAATTCTCTCGAAGGAAGAAATTCAACACCCCATAAAAATCAAAAATACTATCATTAAAACAGTAGATAGAACACTATACCTGGGTCAACTTATAAGTCTAAAAAATAATACAAAAAAAGAAATAGAGAGAAGAATCTCAATTGCGTGGAATAAATTCTGGTCATTGAGGAAAATCTTTAAAGGTCCATTCGATAATAAACAAAAAGGGGGGTATTCAATTCCTGCATAGTACCAATTCTGACTTACGGGGCACAAGTTTGGGCACTAACAAAGGAAGATGAACACAAAATAGAAGTAACCCAAAATGCGATGGAAAGGGCTATGTTGAATATTCGATTGAAAGATAAGGTTAGGAAATCAAAAATCAAACAAAAATTAAATACAAATTTCAACATTTTGAAAATAGCAAAATTGAAAAAATGGAAATGGGCGGGTCATCTGGCAAGAATGAAAAATGAAAATTGGGCGAGAAAAATAACTTTTTGGCAAACCTTAGAAAAAAGAAAAAAAGGAAAACAAAAAAAGAGATGGAAAGACGGACTAAAAGAACTTAACGCACAGCTTGTTTCATAGAATCGCATATGACAGGATGGAGTGGGCTAGACTGGGAGAGGCCTATGCCCTTTTATAAAGGGCCAAATTAAATTGTAAATTAAAATTATAAGTAGGAAAACATAAATATAAAGCTTAGATTGTAAGATTATATAGTAATCGATCTCTCATTATTATAATTATGGATAGGCTAATAAAAAAAAATAAATAAATAAAAAAAATGGTAAATTCAAGACTTCATTTGATGTTGGAGAGTGTTATTAATTTTTTTTTTTAATAAATTAAAATAATTTGTTTTTTGTCGATAAATTTTTTTCATGAATTCTTTTTTATTTATAGTAATTGATTTTTAATTTTATTTAATAAAAAAAAATTATGATGTTCACTCTTTATAGTGGATATGGATGTAAAGAGGTCAACAATATTATTTGCAAACCTGTTAACCTGAAAATAGCTCCATTAAAAATTCAGCTCTTGTATTTTAGGTAGACTGCTTGCTGTTTTTTAATAGAATAGAAACAAAAAATTTTCATTTTTTTCTCAAATAATTTCACGTGCCTATTATTTTTCCTGTTTTTCATTATTTATGCCTCTTACGAAGAAATGTCTGCGAAAAAAAAAAGAAAATATTTTGCACTCCAGTACATTTTACCTATCACTGTTATTTGGGGAAATTATAAAATACTATTACATCGAGGGAAAAAAGATATCGCACATAAAAATATCGTAAACGCGAAGAAGCTGTCGTTAAATGCTAAAAAGCCGGGTAAAAAAAGCAAAGAAATCTCGATGTCAAGTTGATATTTCATGGCACAGTATATATGCAACAAAATACGTGTCAGCATTTGGAAGACCTTTAACGTGTATAGGATACGCGCGCCTCACGGTACGGAGGTACTACAGGATGGGAAAATGTAAGCGACGAGATATACATAAAAAGAAGAGAGAGAGAAAAAAAACGCGAAGAATAATAATGATTTATACGGTGTTCATGGGAATTTATACATTTATACGTTTTCCATTTTAAAGGACGTTTTACAAGAGAAAATTTCAAAATGGTGAAATTATTTTCGCGTGCTGATACTCGATAGATGGTATTAGATTTTCGAAGCAATGTATGAAGCTCCATACAGGCGAACGCCTGTTTATCAAAAATATTTGCCCGAGGAAATTTCTTTCGTTCATAGGGGGGCTTTAAATTTAAATTCCCAATTGTTTTATAATCGTATTAAACGCTTCGAACACGAGCGGGTTACGACGAGCGAGAAAGCGAGCAAAAAAGGTAAACGTGGTACTGCGATAATCCTGGCACCATGACATGACTTTCAATCACGATTTCTTCGTGTGACGTATATCATTTCAGCGAAATTTATGACATACTGATTATACGTATAAGGTAACCCGCGTTAAAATATATGGGTCGTTTCACACGTGAATGCGAACTGTCGCCGAGAATTTTTTTACCACCGATCTCGAAGAAATTTCGCGTTTTTTGATTGTCGAATTGAAGCTAATAAGGTTTTAACACGATACGTGTGCGCTTAAATTCGCCGAATCGTATGTTTTTAAAATGTTATTACGTAATTACCTGATACTATCATATCGCCTCGTTCCGTCGTCCAGTAGTTTATGGACGTTGGATGAGCCTCTGTATGACATGATAATGAGACGTTTTGTCCAATATAAGCCGCTTCCAGCTGATTGGATATCGTTAACATTGGTGGAACTGAAAATAACGCTGAAGATTAGGATTTACTTTAATGATTGCATGATGCTGGGTTCGGATTAGGGTGGTGTAATGTACTTACATTGTACTCGCAGTTCCACTCTTTTGCTGATTGAAGGCGGTACTCCGTTCGAAGCGATGCATAGGTAGGCGCCCATGTGTAATCTACTCACTTTTGTAATGTGTAGTACTTCACCGTCGACTACATTTACTGGAAATTAAGAAGGAAGGAAAGCCAATTAAATAATTATATTAATTATTCGATTTTTATAAGGCTTTATCTTAAAATTATTCGCCTTAACTGCGTAATATATTATTTTAGTGTAATTTGGGTCAAGTTGTGAATGAATTTTTTGAATTAAAATTTTTTTCACTTATTGTGCCGTGTACAGCCGACTGGGTCGTGTCACGTGGACATTGTAGAAGGGATTATAGTTGAGAGAAATACGATTTTCTTGCATGAAATTGTATAAGTTTCTCACAATTGATTCATTATCTCTCAGAATCTGTCGGAGGGTAGAAGGAAGATTATGACTACTACGAGAAGAGAAATAATGTGAACAGTCTTATAAAAACTGTACTACAGAGAGCTGGATTTGGCTGTGATCGCATATTGGGAGTTGGGGTATGTGATAGAAGGTATACATGGGTGACGTGACAGTAGCCTATTCGGAGTGTATAAAGTAGGACTTCCTCTCTCCGATTAGATTTTTGAGAGGTATGCTATAAGAAGTATCTGTTTTGAAATTTCTTAGTTCGTTAGTTAGTGAAGTATGGCTCCAAAGGTAGGACCATTTAAGGTGAGATTTGAATCGAACATGTTTTTTAAAATCTAATATGGGGATGGGTATATTGGAAAAACGGAAAATTATTTTTCTTAGGTTAGGAATTATTATATTTCTAAAAACTACTTCTAAGTATATTATTTTTTATCGTTTAGTGGTTCCTGAATCATTAATATTGTATTATTATAACAATATCAATTTTTATTATTATTATTTTTTTTGAAATTAGTAATTCATCAACTTTTATTCTTCAACAATTTAATAAATGTTAATTATTTTATATTACGATTTAAATTTATAATTTTCCGTTATCATCGAAATATTAGTAAAAAATCATTATATTTCTAAAAGTTCACATTTAAAAAGATTTTCACGAATCATCTTCAGAAATGTCTTCGTAATTTGTATCATGTATCTATAGTTGTACCTTCAACAGAAGTGACCAGAAAAAAGGGCTGTAAGAATGAACTCAAATTCAAATTTGTAGACCCAATTTAGCCAAACTTTAGTCTAAGCTTTAACTAAAACTGTAGCTAAACGTGAATTTAAAACTTGAAAGAGTCAATTTTTTTCATATTGTTTTCATTTTCAGTATTTGCTTTCAGCCTTCTAATATTTTGAGAGTAAAAAAATCAGAATTCCTGTTGTAAGATAAAATACGCTAAATAATTTTCTAACCCAAATTCGAAATCAAATTCGTAATACTTCCTGTTTCCATTTCAACCTTTAAACCCTTCTTTCGAAAAAAAAAAATATCTTAAACTTCCAAGCTAAATATGAAGTGTAATTTTTCTAATTTCAACTGTGTAGGAAAGAAATTCTTTTTCACTTGGTTGATATTATAAATATTATATACTGTATATAATTTTTTTTTGTTTTAAAACCGTTTTTTTTGTACGCCCAAAATATTTTTAAAACGTATTTAAAACTTGAAAAATGATATTAAGCATGCATATTCAAAATTTTATTTGAGAATGAGAACGCAGTGAATCGAAGTAAACGCAATTCGATGTGATTAAGTTTTTTTTTTTTTTTTTTTGTTAAGTATAGTTTGAAACTAAAAAAAAAAACTCGTACAGTTGATTGCCTTTCCTCAAAATATTTATAAAATTCATTCAAAATTTACTTCAGGAATATAGCATTCAACTGGCTGCCCTGATACAGAAAATTTTTTATTCAATTTTCAAAATTCATACCAAAAGATCGAAAAAAATTGGCTGAATTAACAAGTGAAAATAATTCAAAGTTGTTGAAATTTTCACAATACGTGTTACATTATCGCGATCAGCAGCTGGCTGCACTGGTATTGAAAAATGTTCAAAAATACCTTCAAAATTTATTTCATAGGGGTTAAGAAAAAAAATCTTCATGAAGTTTCCAGACCAGAATATAATTCATTCGAAGCCAGTGAAAATTTCACAATATTAGAATATTGCGATCTACTACTGGGTACACTCATGCAGAAAATTCCAAAAAATTTCTTCCTAATGCACTTCTAGAGGTTGAAAAAAAATTGTTCATATTACTGGGGCAAAAAATAATTGATGCTGAGTCGGCTAAAATTTCATAGTATTGAAATATCGCGATCTGCAACTTTTAGACCCTCTTGTAGCAGTGTGAGTTTTGATCCATGAAGGATGACGATGGTCTAGGAAAATGCAGAAACTCAAATTGCATCTTTCAAGTGCTAAAAAAGGGTTTTCACACCATTTTGACTGGTTAAAAAACACAAAAAATGGCATTTTTTTCAGAAATAGATGCACTTTGGAGACCTCCCTGCTCCCCTTACCTTTCACCTGGAGAGCTCAATATTTTTTTGGGAGGTCTCCAACTCCAACTAAACCATCTCACCGAATTTGGTCAAAATCCAAGATATGTTTTTTTTTTCACTTCACCCTAAATTGCATGATTGTATTACTTCCTTTAAGTCAACTAACTGCTAGAGAATGTACCAATACACACTACTACACTCCATTATGTTGATGTAATTTTACTATTTACCAGAGCCACGAAGAGCCGGAATTAGCCCAGGTCCCTTTTTAATTTTTTTTTAAGATGAAAATCATCAAAAAAAATTGATGAAAAAAAATTCAAGTTGAAGTTGAGAACCTTTTTAGCTGAGTTTTTAATAAAAACGATATTTAAAATATAAAATATAGATTTTGGTACTTCTCCGAAATTCAGGCCCGGGAGAAACCTGCACAGCTTGCTTCTCCCTCTCTCAGTCCCTGCTGTTCATACCACTGTATAGTAGTGACATAAAACCCTCCTCGTTACTGGTAGTATTTTGGAGAACAAAAAAACCATTTCTGGATAGATCACGATTTTGGCAATAATCACAAGCTTCGGTGACGTATCACCAATTTTTGTGGCAAATCATGAACGTTAATGCCACATAACTCGCATTTTGGCAACGCATAGCCTACTTCGGCGAGAAATCAACAAGGCTAGCGTCTCCGATTATATTAATAATATTTTTACGGAGATTGTTTCGTAATCAGTGTTGCCAGTTTAGGAATTATTGGAAACTTCTCTTATACTGAATATCATGGGTCGTTTAACACGTTGGTATGGATTTCGAAGTAGNTTTGAATTTATCGATATTGAACATTCTCGCCCCGCGAATTGTAATATACGCCCTTCACTCGTGAAAAAATGTCGCGTTTTGCCTCCAATTATCGCCGTCCTTTATCGCGGATTAGAAGTTCAATCTGGTTTTAATTAAACCTCAGTTCGAATTTTCGTTAGCTTGGGTAGCTAAAAAAACAAACAAAAAAATCTACGTTCATTGCTGTCGACGCAATTTGATGTTACAAAAATTGACGTGAAAATGAAATGAAATTCCATGATAATCCAGTCATTCGATGCTTCTGTGGCGAAAGGGCCAATCTGCGTTTTTTTTGACAAGGGCCAATCTGTTAGCAATTGCTGAAATATAGAAGAATAAAAGGGCCAAACGAAAAACATTCGAATTGGCCCTTAAAAGCAAACAGTTTGGTTCTTTTATTCTTCGATATTTCAGTGACTGCTAACAGATTGGCCCTTTCGCCGCAGAACCGTCGATATTACTATTATGGTTGGAGGAGAAAGAAGCTGAATGAACGTACACCGTAGCCAAGATTTCAGCTGCTATTGCCCATTTAAGGGGAAGTTAATTACGATTTTTAAAAATTTTGAAATTAGCAGCTCTGACTTCTGCTAGGTATACCAAGTACCACATGACTGTATAGAAAAATTAAAAAATTTAAATTGAAAAACATGAATGAATTTTCACGATACTTCCTTACTGAATAATAATTTTTTGATCATTAAAAAACTGACCAGCCCTGGAGGGAGCAGAAGTATTGTACCGTCTATGAACCTCCATTTGGGTTCAAAAAAGTAAATATATTTACAACCAACATTTTTGATTTATTCATTAAGAAAAAATGGGGCTTAAACGCTTACACATCGGCCATTAATCGTAAACCTCTATCACATCATATAGACGACAATTTTTTAGAAACAAGACATGACACAAAATTTGTCGAATAGTGTTATTAATTATGTAATTAAAAAAAATCCAAGATGTATATACAACCCTCTGAAATCGTTTTTCTTTGTCATTTATCGCGTTATATTTTGGTTACTTTGAAGTGAGAATAAACTGAATTCTCAACAATTCCAAGGGATAAAAACGTTCTCGATTAAACGAAAATTCTAACGAACACCTACCAATCATTCTCTTCGGCCTTTTCTTAAGAAAACACATTCACGGCATTTTAATTGATGTTAATTAAAATTCGATAGTAAAATATGATCTAAAGAGAAACACTCTATTTGTTTTGTATTAACGAGAGTTCAGTGTTCAAATTGTAATTTAATCCATTATGACTCGATGTATTTACTCTAAGGGATACTGACCTGCCAAAAAATACATTACAGAGGATAAAATACGTTCGAAAAGTCAAAAACACGATTGGGCTGTTATTAATTAAACCTGCCATTTAAATGGTTCTTCCCTTGACGATTACGCGTAATCGTTTTACTTTTGGGTTACACTCGATATGCTGCATTCGCTTGGCGGGAGCGGGCAGCATATTCATTCTTAACACTAACAAAAAATTGACGCTCTCCGTACTTGACTAAAAATTGTAATAATAATAAATACATACCTAATATAAAAAAATTATTTTGTAACTGTAACGGGTTGTTTACAACGGCGCCCATCCCTAGGTTAGGTTAGAGCAGGGTTTACGAATCACGAATCCTAGCTAAAATAAACGTAAAAAATGAATCGAATCTAAATCACAAATCCTTTACAGTATTCACAAATCTAACTTTTTTTTTTTTTTTCTCTACACTGTGTACTTTACTATGAGTTAATTAAAATTTTGAATCAACTCTCAATTTGTGAGCAGTCACAATTCCATATTTTCGATCCCAAAGATTACGTTCAAAGTCGTCCATTTTAGGAAAAATTGCCTAACCTGGCAACACTGAGTAATAATAAAACAACAAAAGATGAAAACCTATAGTTTTAGTGCCCTTGTGGCGCAAATTACCATGCTTTGCTAGCTGCCCTTTACTTTTTTTTGATTCTTAATTCGCAACACAAATCCTCAAAAATGAATCGAATCATTACCGGATTCGATGCTGAACTTACGAATCCGCAAATCCTATTCAATAAAAAGAATTGAATCTGGATCCATGAATCAAATTTTTGAATTCGAATCCTGTCCAACCCTGGATTAGAGTAATCGATTCTATCCTGGTCGCCCCTCATCGTGTACTGTTTTGCGCCTGTTTCATCGTGATATGCCAAGTTAATAGAGTAATTATAGTAACTTGTACGTTTTCTGGTTCATCATACATCACTATAGTGCTGTCCACGAAACTAGACCCTCCTGATAAGCACTTTGTTGCCATATTTATTACTAATAATAATGGAGATAAAAGTATGGTAGCCTTATGTTTTTTGGTTGAAAAAATGTAATTATTCAACAAAGTGCGAAATCTTTCTCTTTTTTAGCCAGCACATGATTATTAAAATGAATGATGAGCGAACCTTTGATGCAAATCACAATTCGATTTCATCAAATAGCTGGCTAATTTGAAGAGATTTGGCAACGTTTTTTTTATAAACGCAAAAATTTTATTTTTTGTATATAAACATAAGGGTCTAGTTTCGTGGACCGCACTATAGTGTAACAACCAATGATAAGTTTAAAATTTGATAAAAATCTAGGTGAATTCATTCCACCATTGTAAATAATATCATTCAGTTTTCAGCGAACGATTGAAATTCACAAAGGGCTATATCCAAATGATGAGAGCAGGATTTTTTCCGTACGTTTGCAATAATGAAGGTAATAATACGTGTTTGTTTGCAGAAGCTGAAAGTTCCAAGTCTGAAAGTTCGAAGGGTGGAAAAAATAATAAATAAATAAAACCCAACCAAACCCAACTTTGAGGTAAGGAGCGTAAGTCCGTAAGTTCCAAGTATGAAAGTTCGAACGGTGGAAATAATAATAAATAAATTAAACCCAACCAAACCTAACTTTGAGGTAAGGAACGTAGGTCTGAAAGTTCCAAGTTGGTCTGAAGGTTCGAAGGGTGGAATGAAATGATAATAAAATAATGTAAAAATTGTAGGAATAAAAATAAAATAATATTAAAAAAAAAATTCAACAAAAAAAAAGGGGAAAAAATTGACCCGAAAATCGTTAAAAAAATTCAGATTGCCCTGAGGATCGAACTCCAGACCCTCCGCACGAAAGACTACCATCGTACCAGTACGCCACGGATTGCTCGGCAAACATTTTCAAACAATCCGCATACATGTGGTGAACACTAAAGGAGAAGTACTCTACTCTAATAAAATTATAAATATATTATAAAATCCTGCTCTCATCATTTGAATATAGCTTCGAATTTGAAATTCTTTTGTGATTTGAATCCTCAGCTGATTCATATTTTCATTTTACGAGTAAGTGGACGTGATTTATCACTTTCCAACTTGTCGATTGGTTGTTACACGGGTGACGTACGACCAATCAGAAAGCATATTATTACATGTTTACTAATTTGAGGTTCATCAAGCTCTACTAAAATTTTGATAATCCACCATATTATATCTATTTTGACCCAAATTCAAGAGGTCATATTCTGGTTACCAAACTGACTCTATATACAAAGTTCGACCTATGTAAATTGATTCGGCGAGCATATATGGAAGATTCCAGGAAGTTCATAACTCAAAATTTCCTCAAAACGCCATTTTTTGCTTTAACTCTCCTCAAGATTTACTTGAGAAGCTGAAATTTGGATATGTTGGTATCCGTGCCTTACTTCTTCATATGAGATCAAAATCGAAAAATCTGAGCTACTCGGCCCTTCTCCAGCCCAGCTCAAAATTTGAGTGATCGGTCATTTTGAGGCGTATCGAAAGAACAAAAAAGTAGTTTTGTCGTATTTCTAAGAAGAGTGTCTCGCCAAGTTTTGTGCCAATTTCACGAATACCCGCTGGCGCTACGCGTGGGCGAAAACTATATACTGTGCGTGCCATTAATCTTCGACTCTCTTCGCGCAAAAATTTCTCTCTAGTGGCTTTAACAAAAGTATTTTGGATTCGCTGCGTGGTAACCCTGACTAAAACGTGGAGATCTTGAATCAATGTTTCCACACAAGGAATTCAAAATACTCCTATTTAAACTACTCGAGATTTTTGCGCTGAGAGGGTCGAAGATCAATGGGACGCACGGTATACCAAACAGTTGCACATTAGCTAAATGATTACAAATGTTCTGAAACGCGAAAATTTGAATACCCTCTAACAGGTGCAACGCACCAAATAATTAAACTCGTACGTTAACGTTGCAGTGATTAAGCGGAGTCGTGCGTTTGCACTTCTCACTGATAAAGTGTGACGCGTACTAGTACATAAGGCCAACGTACACTACTTGTTCTCGTTAACATACGAAATACGGGTAGAATTAATTTTTATGATCTCGGTAGCCATTCCGACTACTGAGACATTTTATTGAGGCTGCGTGAGCGCTTCAAATCACAAAATACCATTTCTCTTTTTCAGCTCAGTAGAATTTTGTTGGTTCATTTATTTTTGCGCTCTCGGTGGTCTACTCGACTACTGAGACTAAGATTGTGGCTGCGTGAGCGCCACAAATAACAACAAACCTTTTCTCAACTTTTTATTTCAGAATCGTCGCAGCTTTTGCACGTCGAGATCGAGGCAGCTTGAAGCGCTTCGATTATATTAAAATCTGTCAATAATTAGATATTTATCTTGTTAATTTGCATTTTTCTACGATTAATTTTCAACTTTAAAATATTTTTATCAATATTGTCGTTATTGTAAAAAAATCAGTTGAATAAAAACTTTTCCATTTTTCACTTTCACCTTGATTATTTCCTCTCACTCGAAGTAGCATTTTGCGCTTCGAAAAAGTTCGATCACACACGTTGCACCCTTTTTACGACCTACCCCAAATCAGGTAGGCTGTAACAGCTATCACTTTTAAGTTAAAAACTCGCCTAAAAATTACAACTATGAGGTATTTGCAAATTTGAAAAATTCATAACTGTCCCCGCTCCCAATCATTTACAACAGCTATAATTTTGGATATGAAATATCCTGGGCATGTACTTTCGAAAAAAGTTTGTTTGATCGAAATCGCAGGTCACACTTCGGGCCTTTTCCACGTGAGTTTCAGAAAGAAAAAGTGTTGTAAGTTGGTAGCTTTGCAAACTAGTTCCCTAACGTTAGGTGTAAAAACTTAAATTTTGAAACTAGAGGAAGTGCAGATCAAAGATATGAATGTTGTGAAGGTTACAGGAATCTTTCCCAAATATTTAACCCTTCACCATAATTTGATTGAAAAATCGATACAGCCAGTTCAACTTCAGAAAGGAGAAATTTCAAGGCATAAAACATATGACTCGAAGATTTTCTAACCATGCATTATAGAAAAATAACATCCTGGAACACTACATCAAAGTTGTGTTGTGCAAATCTTCATCAAAAAAGTTATTTTGTAATCTATCCCATTCAATATTCTCATAACATTGCACATATAATGTTCTAGATGAATTAAATTATGCTGGAAAATAAAAATACAGTTTTCAAATTAATTTAATTTTTTTTTTAAATTATTTTATTTATTAATTTAATTTAATATTAAATCAAAATATTGAATAATTAAATTTTAATGAATTATAACTAATTAAATTTCATTAAATTTTATTAAAATTTAAAAGTAATTTTATTGATTAAATTTTTATTACTTTTAAATTTAATATTTTTTATTAATAAATCATGATTTCTGTACCAACTTTTTTCATTTGATTTTTGTTTAAAAAAAATCCTAATTGAACATCGAGATAACAAACCAAAATTTTTTAATTATCCTGTTATATCTAAAGTAATTTAAGAAATAAAAAATCTGGGGTACGAACCACAGCTAGGGTCTGAATTTTTCGAGCTGAAATTTTCCTATATGTCAATATAGATGCTTGAACAGCGATTCACATTTATCCTTTTATAAATAATTATTTTAATTGAATAAATTTATTTTAATAAATTGTTCCATTACATTTATTCAAAAAAAAAACAATCTTATGTTTCGGTACAGTGTGTTAGGTCTCTTACTTTTTTACCAACTTTTGGAAATATAAGGTTAGGAAATGTTTGGAAGTCTCAAAGTTGTGTGTTTTATGCCTCGAGCTTTCTCCTCTCTCAAGTTGAACAGACTACGGTAAAAAAATCTTAAAAAAAAAAAAAACATTATTTCTTAACTCTCGGTACACTAAATATTCGTAACATCAGGAATCCATGGTTATATATTATTCTAAAGGATGACGAATAATCTTTGCATACGTACAAAAAACTTTTTTTTTCAAGGTTCAAATTTGTTTCACACTAGTCGAACAAACAGGCAAAGGAAATCGCTGAGAATATTCGTATCCCGCGAGAGTGACAAAAGGGAGTTGAAAAAGCGTTCGATTCGCCAGCCCCATACACATGAAGTCGAGTTAATTCGGTTATATTTTCTTTCAAATTTTCGTATTTGCACAAGCAAATGGCACATCTGGCAGCACTGCAACTTACGACGGCGATATTGACAGAGGGGTAAACGCGCCGGGCTTATATATGGAGAAAACTTGTTGCCAATAAGCAACAGCCAGCCGATCTCGACTGAAAGAAATATTCCGCGTCGGGAAATTTTTCACTGTCCGAATAAATCTAATTAAAGACTAGTTCGGCTGGAAAGGCGAAGGGGGACGAATACAAAGCGTATCTCGGTCGTCGCCGGCTACTGTTGAAATTTACATTTCAGCTAATACCCAGCGCACCGGTTACTCTGCAAAATTCATACGATCCCTTCGGGCGACCGGTCGGCGACTATGGTGCGTTTTAATCAATTTAAATTCCTTCTCGACACCATGGCTGCTGGTTGTCGACGAATGCATTACGTAATTAGCCCTTAGCGCGGCGACATAATCGCGAATACGAATACAAGTGTAGTCGCGTCTAATGAACGTACTTTTTCGCGCCCCCGCATTTCTTTTTTCGCCAAAACGCGGAAAAACGTTCAAAATATTATCGTCCATCGTCACCTACGTTCTTGACTCCGAGCTTTTCGCGTTCTTGGGTGAATTACGAGGCGATGCGTCATTTAGATGATTAAAAAGGCCCACCTGTTCGTCGACGCGTCGACTCGTCACATATTCGCTCGTCGTCGTATATCTCCGTTACCCTACGAGTTTACGTTAAATAGCGCCAAATCATCGCTGAAATTTTCTACTCGATGACTCGGTTCGATCGAATAAGACCAAAAGGTTACAGATCTTCTTGCCAGCGACGAAAAATTCAGCCGAGTGATTTGTGCGGTCGACTATTCGCTTATGGTTTCCATCCAATTAAAAACCACCGCTATGGTGACCCTGCGGAGACATTAATGTTACCGATAGCCACGTAATTTTTATCGACGCGACGGTTTTACCGAGTTAATTGCAACCGTAGCAATTTCCATTTTTCTAATTAGCAAAAAATGACGCGAGTACCGAATGTTTTTGCGTCATTGTTGACCTATTCCAAGTTGCAAATTGAGGACGATGTGATGCATTAATCAAGTATGATTTTTGTCTAAAAAATTAAATTAAAAAATTGAAATACTAAATGCTATTTTCAAAACCAATTCAAATAATCGCCCATGGATAGAATTAAATAGGAAATCTTCAACATAGGATCATAGGTTGATAAGAGAAAAATCCATAATTGAAATTACCTATGAATGCATATTGTGAGATATATCATGCATGTATGATACTATAAAAATCTTACCGTTTCGAAATAGTCATGCTCTCTCAATTTTAAAATAAAATAATGGAAAATTTTTCAAGCTGAAAATAGTTTCATCTTCAAAATAACTCTCAACCGCACACCCTCCATTCATTGAAAAAATTATACAGCGAGTTTCATCTCGATACGAGCTCTTTCACACCATATACAGATCCACTTTTATGACACTCATGTAGAATATTTTGCCTACCCTAAATGTCGAAGGGATCGAGACACAAAGTTGTGAGAGATATTTTTTCGCCTTCTTCCTTTCACTTTTTTTTTTAACGCGTCCAGTACAGCTGAAAAGCATGAGATATGGTGCTACCACTTTTCAATGAGGGAAGGCAAGGCCTCACGAAGGAGAAAGGATTTAAGAAGATTGAGGATTGTGCTTTAATCACCTTGTAGAAGGTTAACGGTATTTAAAAGAGAGTATTTACTTTCCAAGGTTGAATATTTGCATCACTGAATCGACATATTTTGAACTGAGAACTCAGTAGGGGGGGTGGTCAGATTTGAATAAAAAATCGATTTCATTCAGCAAAACAGATAGAAAAAAAAAAGATTACCGGAGTCCTTTAGAAGTCGAATTAAAAAAAAATGCATATTTTTATCATCAATAATATTGAAAAAAATATTTATGCTAATAAAGAAAAGCAATGAAGCTCGTAATAACTAATTTCAAACATTTATATTTCATCATTCATATTTTTTTCGAGAATAACTTCAAAGAATGTTGTGTTCATGAGCACAATGAACGGCGGGGGGGGAGGGGTTAGAGAGCTACAGTGAATTTTTTGAAATTAGAAATTTAATATATTTAAATATTTATATTGTTAATAAAATAAAAATACTGTTTTTAATACAATAAAAAAAAAATTAGAACCCAAATTACATCAATAAAATGTCAATAAATATTAATTATTTTAATATTAATAATAAACTTATAAATACATACCCTGCCCCCCCCCCCAAATAAAAAATCTTCGAAATTTAAAAAATCAATTATTAAGCGTATACGCGTAAATTGGGCTATAATGTTTCGATTCATAAAAAAATAATAATAATTAAAAAAACCACAAGTTATGAGTTTTAAGCCAAACGTGTGAATGTTATATACCTAGTTACCTACCCACTCATTTATTTTAAATAAGATTCATTTTGTAATTATTTCAAAAAATTTTTACCCTTCATGAAGATAGGTGGGTATCAAGTGAAGTTCGAGTCCGCTTTCATTTTAGCCCCTCCCCCTCCATAAATAAGTTCTGGTTGCGCCAATGGTTGTATTGACACAAGGTTTAATAAAAATATTTTTATGAACTCCGACTTCATTCTCATCACTGTTATACCTAAGAGAAGGGGCGGGGGGTGGAGAGAGACAATCTCCTCCAATGAGCAAATACTCATGAATCATATAATTCTTCTATGACAACAGTCGTTGTGTAAATTTATACTTGAGCAGATTTCCTAAATTCAAAAAAAAAATAAATAAAAATAATAATAATAATAATAAAAATTAAATTTGTCAGAATTAACTGATTATTACTACTCCAACTGCTATGAAACATCACCAAAAAACTTTTCATCTTCTTAAATTACGTCCTGAAGTACATTCATAAATTTTTCAAGCATCAAAAAAGCTGGACCTCTCAAAAAAATCCCCTACACTTCATTACCCCGCCTATTGACTAGCAAAACATGTATTTTGTTCATGGTTTATAAATAATTTTGAAAGTCTCTTCCATTGATATATCTCACCTATGGCCCTGTTCTCCATCACATACTAGGCGTGAATGACGCTTAGAATTTTCTTTTTACATTCTGTTCAAAGTTCTTAAGGTGAAACCAACTTACAACAAATGATGAAGGATGCTATAACAGCTTACATATTTTTTTTTTCAATATATTTTATTTGCAAAAAAAAATTATAAAATAAAAAAATAACAAATTTTTCCATAAATTACACTTTTCATTATCTCTCCTTACCTATTGTCTACGCTGCCTTTTCACTGATATCAAATTTTGTTCTGCACATATCCATATGAGCTTCAAAGTTCCAAAGCGAAACTTCCTCTTCACAGAATTGCACTAAAATCCCATCAGCTTTTTTCTTATACGACTACACTTACGGTAAAAATTTTAAATCGATTTGTTCACTTTAACGGAAGAAAACTTATAAGAAACAAAAAGCACTAACAAGAAAAAACTTTGATCACAATAGCGAATTCCCCCTAAAAATGAACAAATTTTTCCACGGCTTTTTACGCCTCATCATTTTCATTTTTAGTCGGTAATAGTACATTTCCTTTAACAGTCTTTTACTCGGAAATTTGTTTTCGCACGTTAGCCCCTTTCTAGTTTCCCAGGTCACAATTATGATGAAATAAAAATGTTTGAAAATAGTCATTACAAGGTGAAAAATAATTTTTAAACATCAATATCTCAACCCCTTACGCAATTACGTAGGCAAATTATCATACACGAATGTCATACGAGTAGCTCTATGTATATTGTGAAAGAGCTCACAGCTGGTTAAAACACATTGAAATGATAAAATAAATAGTAATCGCATAAATTCTAATAAAATTACTTAAAACACTTCAAAAATTTCCATACTAATTGAAAATTTTATTAAATATTGCAACTTCTACACGACGATGATGATCTTTCCGATATGGTAACTCAAGTATTCACGAAATGACACATAGTGAGCGTACACGGGAACCAATTTGATATTCAAATACCACGTATCAAATTTAATTAAAAATAAAATAATACAGATATATTAAAATGTTGTTAAAAAACATATAACCACTACCATAAATCCTCCCAAAAGAAGCTCACGAGTCAATTAAAACTTTTTTATATATGCATTGTGAAACTTGCAACAAATTACAAAATTATATCTCTCTTCTGTTGTGTCGAACGTTATACTACTTTATAATAATCGAGAAACCTATCGAGATGCTAGTGCAAGGAAACAGACAACACAATGTTAGGAATTCTAAAATAGCAAAACTATCGTCAACATATTTTTTTTTTAAGAAACTAATTTTGGAGCCAAAAGAGATTTTAATTTCTTGAAAATGGTCATTAAGGACGATTTCAGAAATCATGGGTGATAAGGGACTACCCATAGGTAGACTTTTGATTTGTTGAAGGACATAATTAATAGAACAATTTTTGATCATGATAATTATGGCGATTGTAATGACTCCATCCTTAATAATAACAGTTTTTGTAACCCTTCCTTATATCAAAAAATCGAGCGGCATCATCAAAAAAATTGACAAAAATGACAAAATTAAATTTTCTGACCGTAATACCAATACTCTTCAAAAAATGATTTTTTCGAAAGCCAAAGATAAAATACCGCTTAAAAAAGCAAGCAATGTCGTACATAAAATTCAATGTAATGACTGCGGTAAAATATACATAAGAGAAACATGTCAGTATTCACATAAACGCATCAATCAGCATAAAAATGACGTTAAAAACCAAAAAAATAATACCGCTCTTTCTCAACACGCCAATGAATTTAACCATAACTTTAATTTTGACAACGTCCAAATTTTAGACCGCGGAAAAAACACCTATACGAGGAAGATTTTGGAGATGACGTATCTTAAAAAAATCCAACATAATATGAACTTTAAGACGGACGTGGAAGGATTATCGCTTCATTACACGTATGTTTTTTAACTTTTGATGACGTTATAGCCTTCTATGACGTTGTCTCCTGTCGATTCATTCGTTGCGTTATCACTTTATTCATTAATACGTTTCTGATGATACCATCGAGATATGGCGAAACGTCGAATATTTATATAAATTTTGTGTTTTTTTTTTTTTTTTTTTAAATATATACTACGAGATTTTGTGTTTTTATAACTTTTTTTTCTTTTTCGTTACATCTTAAAAATTACCTAATGTCAAGCAGACGTATAAAAATAAATAAATATTAAAAAATCCAAATAAAATGGACCGTTCGGCTATCGCCAATATTCACCACACACACACCTACCTCTGTATTACGTGTAGCATACGCGTTAAAAATGTAGGCGTTACTTATTCACTCACTACAGTGCAATGAATAATATCCCCTCGCCCAACGTTCATCCCCTAGCATCTCTGGTATATATATTATATATAGTTGAAAGCATCTTTCTCTAGTTTATCAGTCCTCGTTCTATCGCTTTGTAACTCCCCTTGGTAAAAGTTTCATCGTACCGAGTCGCGGTTTTTTTTCCCTAAATATTAATTTCCTTATCGGTATATTTTTTTTGTCGTATACTATCTGAAGCAGTGCGACGACGAGCATCGTGACAGCGGATAATTATTTTACGATTTTTCGGTGAGTGCTTTTAGTACCTTATTATTTTTCTTTTAAATAATAAAAAAGAAATTTTTTAATTTCGTATGCGTAAGATTTATACGCTATTTTTCGATTCGAACAATTGTTGATAAAATACAAAAGCCACCTAAGAATTTTGTTATTCTCATTTAAATTCGCAGGTAGTTAAGTGCTGGTAGAGGTACTTGAGGCTAATTTTTTTATTTAAATTTTCTAATCCTTTATCTTTTACTTGGTTAATTTGTCATTTTAATGTCTACAAGTCAACCTGTAATGAGTAAATCAGATTAGGAATGAATCGCGTAAATGTAGAAAAGGTGCCAGTGAATTATTTCAGATTACATGTGAAGTCCATGGATTCCACATTCATGCCTCGCATAAGAGCCGACTCTGACTGACTCTGATTTGATCAGTAAATTAAAAATTATAATTTTAAAAGAGGAAAGCGTTCATTTTCACCCTAAAAAATTGCACAAGGAGAAAGAAATCAGTTTTGAAGTTCTAAATAATTTATTTTATTGGCAAGTTGATCTAACAGATAAAAAACATTTTTATTTCGATAAAAAACTGCAGATGTAAATTTTAAAAATGCTGAAAAATCAAATTTCCATCAAATATATTCTAAGCGTGAAATTTTCTCATTCGGAGATTTTTTGAAATTTTTTGATAAGCGAAAATTTAAAATTTGCGATTCATTATTATTACTAATATTATTCATTTTATCATCATATAATTTAGATACAAAAATGATTCTAAGAGCAAGAGAGATGAAATAAATTATAGAAATTTAAAAGACAAAAAATCAATTTGCCAAACATTTTGTAATCTTATTTTTTTGTTATTTTTTTTATGATAATTTACAAAAAAAATATATATATATATTTATAAAAATGGAAAAGTCACTAAAAAGGTTGAATTTGCAATTATTTTATTTTATTATTATTTTTTTTTTATATTCACAGCAATAATTCAGAGCAAAACGATTTTCGCCATATTTATTCTCTGAATCACCTTAACCAACATGTTTAAAGTTTCCGAGAAGCGAAGAAGAGATTTACTACCCAAAATAACTAAAAGCGGCTCTTTGCGTTTATATATTCGTAGCAATGGGTTGCATTTAGGCGACGAATCACAACCAAATAGCATTACGAAGAATAGTGATACTTTTTCATACAATATACATGCTTTGGGATGCACGGAAATTTTTTTACATATTGGATCCTTTCAAGGGAATGTCATATGATTCCTTTCATTAATTTTCAAACACATGCAAGTACAAAAATCCGTGAACTTTCCTTACCTTGAAACGAAACCAAAATTGCAATTTACTGCTTACTTGGGTATCGAATTGTAATCAAAATCATTATTATAAAAATAATTTCAAACTTTTACAAATAAATAAAAATTAGTAAACTAGCAGTAATTTACGTGATAACCCCTCCAAATCCTCTAACAACCTGAAATATCAGAAATATGAACATGTGACCTTGAACGAAGAGAGAAATCTGGCTGAAAAATCAATTTTTTCAACCTTCTTGGGCCTATTTTGGATGATTATCCCAACTGCGATGCCCCCGAGCCTCTTGAAACACCCTTTACTTTCTAAATAGCAATAAATAGGAGATCAGGCGCCTGAAGAAAAGAACCTTGTGTAAAAAAATTATTTTTTTGTTTCAAAACTCATGCAGATTCACGAGAAAATAAAAATATAGCAAAAAACATGAATAAAAAATCACTTGCGAAGAGGCTGTGATTCACTACCAATAACTTACAAATGCAACAAAAAAAAAAAAAAAAAAAAATGAAAATTTGTTTCTTTTTATCCCAATCCCCTTTCATGGCGACTTCTAATTCGCCAGTTACCTCACCTCAAGACCATAAAAGACCTAAGAATAGAAGTTTGAAAAAAAAAGCTCGCTGCGATTCGTTTCGGCGCCAATATTTTTCGAGTGGTTCAAATTTGATATGACTACGACTATCGGCCTGTCGTGGTACGCTTACAAGGACCGGAAATTTCATTTGATTAAATCAGACAATTTCTTTCTTCGATTTTTCAACATTTTGCAAAAAAAAAAAAAAAAAATTAATAAAATAAAGGAAAAGTATTACATCTACAGAGAAATGTAAAATATTTCAAAATCAAAACGCTCAATAAAATTATGGATCAATCTCTCCATAAAATTCAAAAAATTTCGATATTGCTTGACGAATTTCTCAATCATAATTTCCTTGAAGATATTAACAATACCTTCATCAAATCTTCAACTTTTTCACTCGTTTCTACAAGAGTGAACTTCGTAATGACAATTTGTGCGCTTGTGTTAGTGCAGTGTTTCTGTTATGCCTATCGGCAATATGACGACTCATGAACCATGACAT